>JAHRHJ020001026.1:0-36709 GCA_019776745.2 Taxus chinensis | reverse complement strand
GGTTAGTGTCCCTTGTGATGTTAAGTTATTCTATTTGGGCTCTTATAGTGTCATGTAAAAAACAAATAAAGACAAAAAATCTTATTTCAATAATTTTACTGTGGTTTTGGGTGTGAAATTTTGTAGGCATTACAATAACATATTCACTCCTCTTATGAATCATATTTATATTATTCCTACAATTATAAGATCTTTACTAATATTTATTGTTGAAGTATAGAGGATTATACCCTATAATTATTAAATATGTCCTTTTAATTCAATTTTATGTATTTTAACCAATAGGTTGATGAAATTTTCTCAATAAATATTGGTAATAAAGTATCCTATGCTTAAATATATAATTTTTTATAAATATTATAGTGACATTATGAGTTACATTGTCTTACAATATAATACCTTACATAATAAGAAAAATAATACACTAGAAGATGATTATATTAGTTATATATTCACGTAGATCTTATTTTTACCTATGTTATTTTCTATTCTGTTATCAAAATTTCTGTCCTATAATGAATTAGTTTATACTCTAAAGGATCATGAAGTCAAAATTCTAGTAATGAATAAATTATTATATATTCCTAATGTTTAATTTATAATGAATGATAATTTTCCAAGTAAATAAAATTTTGAAGTGAAATATTGTGAAAACAAGAATGATACAAAAGTAATACTAAAAATTATATCTTAACCACCTAAGCTTTAATTATAAGCCCCTCTTATGCAAAAATTCACATAGCTACATGTGTTAGCACATATAATCTTCAAATTATTACTTGAGTGTAGCCTTTTGTCTCTACCTCTATGTTTAAAGGTTGATGAGAGTAAGGCTTAATATAAATCATTCAAGATATTAATGTGTATTCTTACTATCATCATTATATTTTCCATTGGATACATATTGATGTTATAAAATAAATCATGTCATTTACAATAGTACCAATAAATAAACTATTGAAATTTATACTAGTCAAGAGCAACCTAGACCACTAATAAATGAGAATGAAAATATTAAACTTTAGAAAACAATTTACCTCAACATACTATAATGTTTTATGGAAACCTTGAGGTTCATCATGTACATACAACAAAATTCCTCTTTTGTGTTCTTATTCTTATAGCCATCTATTCAAAGATCTTATTGGAACTATCAATAATAGTCCACCTCTACGACCCAATCTTGTGTTTAATGAGAAATTTTTTATAAACGATCATATTTCATGTAAAGTAATGCACTATTTGTTTGAGATTATATTAATTAACAACCAATAAATAGTGTTGAGATTGATAATGGTTGTTTTGAAAATCTATGTGATGTGATAATACTTTAATATTTGGGCTTAAACAATAAATATTTAAAATCTACTTCTCCCATTTTTACAAGAATTATTAGATATGTTGCATTACTCCTCAAGGTTGGAGAAGCTAACATATATGCACCTTTCTTAGTTTTCTAGATCTCTGGGACATGTGGCATGTTAATAGGATGACATTTTCTTAATAACTCAATCCTTTCACTTGTATTATTCATAATTGTGTCAAGTATATCCATTATAATGATTTTATGAAAGTTTAGAGAATTCCTTACGAGTATTATTTTTGGATTCTAGTTACTAAAAGGGCTTCTAGTGATTTTTTATCAATGATCACATGACCTATTATTTCTCTATATATTTATATAATCCCTAATAAAGTGGGAAGAATGGATAAACTAATTTCACTTAAACATAAGGAATAATTGCAATAACATAATTCTAATTCAATGTCATCTCATCAAGTATTAAAATAAAATCTACTTGTTCTACAACATAATCTTAGCATCATGGAATATCCTATTTTACGTTATAGTCCATCGAGGCATTTTCCTCATCCATTATTCCATTCAACAAAATTTGCTATATTAAGACATTTAGATACTACAACACATGATTCCATTTGATAACAACATATCCACTCCTTTCCCACAATTTATTATATTTAATATAATTAAACACAATGGCTTACCTAAACACCAACATAATATGACACAATAGATCATTATTATAGAACAAGGCCAATGTAGCACTAATGATGTAATGCCTCGTTCACCTTTGTTCCTTTTCTCCTTCAACGATCGTGTTTCTAAGCGGGTAATGTCGTTGTGCTCATGTTGATCTCTTGTTGGGTTTCGCCCTGTTCGACTACCCTGTTAAGGAAAATATCGCTCTCAAATTCTTTAGGTGGTTTTATGGGTGTCTCGTTGTTGTTAGGGCATGTCCAGCCTGAAGGGGAACATCTACATCATAAGTATTATATTGAAGAATCGATTTGTGCGTATTATTATTATTATTTTCTTTACTCCTCATTGTTGGGCGATTATTAGTAATACGGTTAATAAAATTGTGTTATTATTATTATTATTACTATTAATAAATTCGTGTTATTATTAATAATAATATGGTGATCATTATTGTTGTGTTTATTATCTTTTTTCTTCATTTTAGGCTTGTCTGTGTTTTTATTTAGTTAAAACAAACAAACAAAAATAAAATAAAATAATAAAAACTAAGAAAACCCGTGATTCTTTGTGAGGGCAGATTAGGGCAAAGTAGAGAAGGGAAGAATGCAGAAACACTAGGTTGGAGTTGGAGGGCGGCGGCTGAACAAAACCAGGGCATTTTCTTTGGACTGTCCCCGAGCAATGCATCACCAAATGTCATCCCTGGAGTGCCATATTTCCCTTTTTGCGGCCTGTGCTAGCATCCTCTCAGCCTGCGTCAAAACTCGAGCTCCTTTTCCTGCATGGACAACTATAACAACACGTTGGAGAGGGTTTTGACAATTGTTGCAGTCGCAGATGCTTGGGGATAGTGTATGGACATTCATCAAAGCAAATGGAGGAGGATTTTTTTTTGTTTTAGCTTGTCACGTTGCCAACATCCTCCCAGCCGCACCCAGGCTTGCGTGGGCTCCCAAAAAATCAAAAAAGGAAGAGGAACTTGGTCAGATGTTGCAGTCGTGAGTGCCCTAGTCGATGCGTATGTAAAACATGGAAGCATGTGACCTATTCGACTAAATGTGTGGAAGAAATATTGTTCCATGGACTGCAATGATTTTGGGATATGCACAAAATGGTTTTGTTGAAATTGCTTTGGAACTTTTCCAAGTAAAATACGGTTGGTAGTTTTCAAGCCACACCCCACAACCTTTGCCAGCATTCTCACTGCCTGTGCCAAAATAGAGCTCTTAAAATAGGGTATGGACGTCCATCAAAGCATTGTGGAGAAGGTTTTTCTTTTGTGTGTTTTAGTTGTAAGTGCCCTGACCAGATACATATGCAAAATGTGGAAGCATGCGAGCTGTTTGACAATTCCTGAAAGGAATGTGGTTTAGGGGCTGCAATGATTTTGTTGAAAAGGCCTTGGAAAATTTCAAGCAAATGCAATTGGTACGTGTAAAGCCAGACTCCACTACCTTGTCCCAGCATCCTCGCAGCCTCTATCAAAATGGGAGCTCTAGAGTAGGCCTTGGACGACCGTCAAGGCATAATGTTAGAGGATTTTTAGTTGTAAATGTGATAGTAGATAAGTATGCAAATGACAGAATCTTACACAAGGTAAGTCAATTGTTTGACAAAACACCTCAAAGAAATGTTGTCTCATGGAATGCCAGGATTGCAAGTTACACACTTAATGGATTTGTTCAAAAGGTTTTAGAAACTCACAAGCAACTACTTACTCTGTTGGAAAACTTCAAGTGATCAGGAAGTTGGTGTGATGTGGTGGAGCTGAGGATGCTCGTGAACTGGTTGACGAAGTGCCCAAGCAAGATGCTGAACTGAAGCCTGCGGCTTCGACTGACTTCGTTCTCCAGGCATGGTTCTTCTTCCCTTACCTCTCATAATTCTCGTGTTTTAGTTCTCTTTTACAACTAAACAAAATTTTAAATTATTAGGAATTTTAATACAGTTAAATGTCCCTTCAACTCGTTGCAAAACAATAAATTATCGTGTCGTAACTCACGACGTCATTATAACTCGTCTACTTTAAACCATGAACTATTACCCTCACTTCAAAATGATTTAGAAAAATCTTACCCATCCTAATCACTCCAATATTGTTTTATCGACGAGACGAATTTGACTCCCCATTGATCAAGTTGACCCTCTTCTTGTTTAAAATAGTTAAATTTTACATGTTTCGGGGACTCACTAGGTACCCTTCATAACTCTGGAAATGAGACGTGAACTTTCATTCGTGTACCTTGGTATAGGAGGAGTTACCTTGACCTTTGGTTTGACCCGAAATGAACATATGACATCCTGTTGACGCTCTTATAGGACCCCTGTTACACTGGTTTACAACAATAGAAAGTTGTTAAAACTAGAAAGTTGGCTTTCGTTTTGGACCACCATATGAAACCTGTCACGTCCTGTCTTCGAAAACCTATAGCATTTATACTAGACAAATGTTTGACCATTCATTATAGGAAAAAGCCTTTTCGGGATAGTTTGGTGAAGCCATTTTGTAGGCCTCCGGTCGCAGTTTGAACAAATTGGACCAATTTCATCTTGTCGCTCTAGAAAATTAGTCGAGAAATGGTTTTTCTAGTTTTCAGTCCCATCAACTCTGATGAAATCTTTATATAGGGGAACTAGTAGGAAGTGTCTCTCTGTGTTCACATCCAGAACGTTTTTTGGATGGTTTTCTGGGCCCTCGAGCTAACTTTTGTCATTTTACAACTGGGTGAACTACGACCATGGACCTGCCATGCGGTCAATTCCGTCAGTTGTTATGAACTCTTGGTATGGTATAGGAAAAAATACCAAACGTTCGGGATAGTTTGGTGAAGCCAGTGAGAAAATGTAAGAATAGAAAGCTGCGGGACCTCATAGGGTTGCCAAATCACCCTGAAAATGTTTATCACATGCAAAACACTATAATGAAACTTTGGGTGTATTAGAACTTTTGACCAAATGGTGTTTTTCTCTCTCTACCCTTCTCTTTCTCTCTCCTGGGTTGTAAAAAGAAGAAAAATGAATGTAATAAATACATGCCTCTAAATATTTTTGTTTCAATTGCAAATTGTAATTTTTTTATCTTATGTAAATCGGAAACTAAAAATGATAATTATGATTGATTAGGTTGGATGCCATGCCAGTTTATTGCTGATATCTTAATGGAAGAATGACGACAAAAAAGGTGATGTGTAATTTTAATTATTGTAATTTTTATAGGTCATTGTAAAATGAATAACTTTCTAATGTAGTCTCTTGTTACAAAAAAGTATAATTGAAATTTGTTAATACATGAGATGCTAGTTTTAGGGATACTTAGGAAATGTGATCTAATCTCTGGTTCAATTTGTTTCTTAGTTGTGTATGGAAAAAAGGGTTTGATTTATACATAGTAAATTGAAATTGAAGTTAATATATTGTAGTACTTTCTCTGTATTCATAAAAGATTAAATTAATTACTGGGTTACCTTCTTACCTGGCAAACATAATAAAGAGTTTTAATGGGATCACTCAGCCTTAATTAAATAATGGTGCATAACTTGCCTGCATGTGTCATCCTTTTTACCATATAAGAAAGTTAAAACCGTAGAACGAACTTAAGCTTTGCACTCGATGAGACCTCCTAGGTTAGGTAAATAAAACCCCTAGTTAGAGTTACCGTCATAGTCATTAGGTTTAGCAACATTGTCATGAACCCATATTTTGGGAATGACATGGTCCAACTTTATCCAGAGTATGAAGTTTCCTTCTAATTTTGGTAATCGCAAGAAGAATGTCCTCTCTTCAAGTCTGACACTAGGCTGAGTGGTGAAGACCACCTTGGAAGTCATGTTATGAGTCCTTTTTAGAAGGAATGACTAAGCGGTGTAACCTTCACATCTATGGAGTAGGTAGAGATATTACTCCCTTGTATCCTATTGGATTTCCGGGCCTTATGAAATTTGATCTATAAATTAACTTCATCAGTGAATGAAATCCCTGTTGGATCCAAATGACCTAAATGAAAATCACAATATAGTTGTTTTATGTCTTGCATTCTTGTTAGTGAACCCTTTTGTCCCTCGTAGATAAATGTCTTGTCTTGGGCTTGTGAAAATTTAGTGCCTTGATCTTTCATGAAAGGATTATAGGGTAAATTCCTTTTAATATTAATCATCACCTATAATAGAGATTGAAGCCCTGGGTGAAACTGGAATTAAGCTTAACCATGTGCTTCGTTAATATGTCAGACAAGTACTATCGTAACTCTTATGTTTAAAACGATAGTAATCATGAGACCCTAGTGCGACTGCAAAAGTAAATCATATGAGAGTAAGACCAAAATTTGAGGTTAAGAATAATGTCACTAGGAGTCCTTATGACTTAATTTAAACATCTTCATGTGTTACAAAGAATATAAGTTGCCTTGGTGTGACCAAACTTTGAGAAAACAAAAGATATATAAATATAAATAGAAGTCCATAAGTTATTGAACTTTAACAACCATGGTAGCAAGATAACTATTCCATGATCGATGGATGTTCTTTGGGAAAAAGCTTTCTCAAACCTATGTCTTCCTTAATCCCAAGATTTTATCTTGACATCATGTTAGTTGCACTTGTGGGCTGAGTGGTGAAGACCAGCAAGGGTAATTTTGAAACATTAAATAAACGTTTGAGATGCATATCTTAATATAAGAACAAGATAATCAAGCAATGTATATGTGATTTGAATTGTGCTAAATAAGTAATTAAATTATGGAAAGTTCCACGATGCATAAGGGAATCCAACCTAAATTGATCGAAATGTAAATTAAAGGTGGAATGAGCTTAAGATCTTGTAGTTTTATGAAAAAAAAACTATCCTTGCACAATAATGTTCTTAGAATATTAATCGTAACTAAGATGCAATTAAAGAAATGATGTGTTATGGGTTTGCCAATCCTTGAGTCTTTTGTCTCGTGGTTGGGTTTTTTGCTAGTACTCTTTCATTTGGTAAAGTGTGGTATAAACAGGTATATGGCGTAGTCATGTGTCTATGTGATTTGGTGACAATGTAGGTGTCGTATATGTTGTTTATTTGTTCTACTTAGACCCTTGTGGCGTTTTGCAATGAGCAATGTAAGTCAAAAAAAAAAAATTCCTGGTATTTCACATGTTTTAATTGTGCGTGTATTTTGTGGGCACTACAAATGAGGAGTATATTGTGACTTACTTTAAACAGCTTCTGTAGGAATGACAATTTAGTTTTTCCTTTCCTTCATAAAAGTTACCATATGGCTTATAAATAGCCAAATAGACTTAGGTATTGACACATATTACATAGTTGACATTGAATAAATAAATTTTGTCCCATATTTCTAGAATGTTATATAGATTAAAATTTTCTTCAAAATATAAAATTAAGACCTAAGATAATTTGATTTACTAATTTATACTTTTCATATTATTATTTTTTACATGATGTGATAGATAGGATATTATTTTTCTATACAAACATGCATTTCATGATCTATATCAAATCAATGTATATGTGATTTGAATTGTGCTAAATAAGTAATTAAATTATGGAAAGTTCCACGATGCATAAGGGAATCCAACCTAAATTGATCGACATGTAAATTAAAGGTGGAATGAGCTTAAGATCTTGTAGTTAAAAAAGAAAAAAAAAACTATCCTTGCACAATAATGTTCTTAGAATATTAATCGTAACTAAGATGCAATTAAAGAAATGATGTGTTATGGGTTTGCCAATCCTTGAGTCTTTTGTCTCGTGGTTGGGTTTTTTGCTAGTACTCTTTCATTTGGTAAAGTGTGGTATAAACAGGTATATGGCGTAGTCATGTGTCTATGTGATTTGGTGACTGATGTAGGTGTCGTATATGTTGTTTATTTGTTCTACTTAGAGTCCTTGTGGCATTTTGCAATGAGCAATGTAAGTCAAAAAAAAAGCTCCTGGTATTTTACTTGACATTGTGATGGGTATTGAATCTTATGGCACTACAGGTTGGGTAATGTTAAATTCCTGAAGCAGACACCAGATGACGGATTCAAAGAGCCCCAACTGAAATGAAGTTGTCGAGCTACTTTTTTAGCACCATTTTTATTTAAAGGATAAGCTATATTGCAAAACCTTGGGTTTTTGGCGAGAAATCTCCATCTACAAAGGCATATTTTCACATAATGAACTTAAAACCTGTGATGGGTGATGAAATTAAATTGCCTAACGTTTTAATATTGTATCTAATGAGAAAATTCTTGTTCTCATAATTTGCAATCATAAAATAAGAACATCCAGATAAAATATAGCTTGTTTTATAAGAACAAATTCTACAATTGCCCATTCTCACAACCTTCATAGAGTTATTGAAAAGAATAATTTCAACATATCTTGTATTACAATGATTATAATTTGCAGCCTACACCCATTCTCATATAATTTTTTTAACTAAATATCTTCCATTGAATGGTTAGGTATCCATTGCTATAGAGGTATTAAAATGTTTAAGTAAAATATTGCTTGTATTATAATGTTTAGAAGGAGCTTGTGCCCATTTACATATAAACAAGCATTTATTTCTTGTATTAAATGGGTAGATGCCCTTTTCATATAAGAATCATTTATGAAAAATATAAATAAAATTTATTTTGTTTTAGAACGGGCAGTTTCCCATTATCATATAGGAATCATATATGAAAAATATATCAAATTTACTTTTTTTTTGAATGGGAAATTCCCCATAATCACAACCTTCATAGGTATTAAAATGATTATGTTCAATATTGTATTGAATGAATAATTTCCCAAAACCATATAGGAATCATAAAAGAAGAATATAGATAAAATCTAATTCATTTTAAAATGGCAAGTTACCCATTCTCACATCCTTCACATAGTTTTTAAATTAATTAAGTTAAATATTTCTTGTTTTAGATTGACCATTCCTTTTCACTTTTATATCAATATTAACTTTTCCCATAGTAATTATCAATCAATATTATTTAATTGCAATGTGAGAATTGGCGTACACCCATTAATCATACAAACCTAAATATTTTTATGTTTGAGATTCACAGATGCCCAGTCTCTTATAGGAATCATAGAAGAAGCAATTATTTGAATTAAATGATGAGAAATAAATAAATAGAGGTTAAATAATTTATAATGTCATGATCTTCTAATCTCTTCATCCAAATATCTTCATCATTTTAACATATCATATATTAATTTTACAAGAATTATTATAAATGGAATATTCCTAAACTATGAGAATGGGCATATTGTCCATTTTAAACATTCTCTTAAAATGATCTAGATTGTCATTAATACTTTATGTTTACGCATAGGATTTTTCTTTCATTTCTATATTATTTTATGAGAATGGGAATATGCCCATTCTCATCACAATGATAATATTTTTTTGTAAAAATGGATTGCCCATTTTGTATAGTTTTTTTTATGAATGGAATATGCCTATTCTAACCATTCTAACTCATTGAAGCAGATATTGAACTTAATCATTTTAATATCACTCCATTAAAGGATGTGAAATGGGAAAATTCCATTAATTAAAATACATTATAATATTAATCCTCTTCTATGATTCATTCCATGATGAGAATGGGCATATACCCATTCAATACAAGATAAAAATGTTTGTTTGTATGAGAATGGACATATGCCCATTCTATTTTCATATATTTTTCTATCTATGATTCTTATATGAGAATGGGCATATGAACATTCAATTACAAGATAAAAATATTTTTATGATATAGAATGCCCATTAAATTTTTCTCATGATTCTAATAATGTACTATTGCCATTGTTTATTGTGAGAGGAAATAACATGATTTTTAGCCTTTTCAAATATTTAGCCATCCCCTTAAAAAAGAACATGGGGAAACTAATTCTCTTAAATGTTCTTGTGCCGGTATTATTGCTCATTATCTGAATCTAATATTAACCTATGATGGAAACTATAAGTTATATAATTTTTATCATTTTCACATCCATATTATAGTATTAGTGAGAATGGAATATGGTTTTTTAGGATAATACCAATGACCTTTAGATAGTTTTTCTATGAGGATAACTAATAAATATATGTTTTGGATCGATCTACCCCATCTCCTCATTCTATTTAAGTCTCATTCCCATCTAGAGTTCACATTGGTTGAAATCAAGTAAATGATTCAACATTTGATTGATTTTTGGAAATCCAACATCATATATAGTTTCCCTAACTATCCCCTCTCCTCTTGCTCATATTTATACTTATTGAAAACAACAAGACACTAATGAATGGAGAAGGTGAAGAATGTAATAAACATTTAAATATATTCATAAATCTTATTTCCAATCGTAATAGAAAAGTAAATAATAGTATTCATACGATATGACATGTCATTTGTAAACTAATACTATTAAAATTTGAAATTAAACACATTGTGTATATTGCCTCACAAGTTTACTAATTATCCATAATTTGCATCTCTCCCTCTCTAGTATAAATTAGTATCAATTAATTTTAAATGCAAAAAATAACCTAAAACATGGCTATGATAATGTTTAAAATTTATATTTTATTTTAAATGCAAATAACCTAAATCATGACTATGATAAAGTTTAAAATTTATATTTTATTTTATATGCAATAAACCTAAAACATGGCTATGATTTTTTTAAAATAAAATTTATTTTAAGTGCAATTATTAAACCTAAAACATGGCTATGATATTGTTTAATATTTATATTTGTTTTTGACCATGGCATAAATGAGACCATTAATTTGCAAATAAATTATTTTCCACCATTTATTTATTAATTGAAGGTACTTGTTTGTCAAACATGTCTTCAACTACCCGTTGGAGGGAAATTGGTGAAATTAATGGTAATTAATTCATACCACTCCATGGAACTATAAAGAGATTAATGATGATTACTATTTTTGATGGTGGTAGAAGGATTGGGAATTGCAAGGTTAACCATGTTTGGTCAGGAGAAGCATCTCTTTCTTGTTCATCCTTTCTACTTTATTTTTCATCCAATTTTCCACCTTTTTTTTTCATCCTTCCGCTTTGGGCTGATAAAAATTTGTTAGACCATTTCATCCTTTGAAGTAGAAGATTTGAATAATGTTTCTGATATATTGTGTGTTCTCTCCTTTAAATTTTTGTTGGCCCTTTCCGCTTTGGGCTCCCTCTAATTTTCATAAGACCGTTTCAAATTGTGAAGCACAAGATTTGAAGAAAATTTCAGGCATGAATTATTCTAACTCTTCTCTATTGAATTATTATGAGATAAAGAATGGGAAGATGCCCATTCTCATATAGGAATCATATATAAAGAATATAGATAAAATTTATTTTTTTTAGAATGGGAAGTTTCCCATTATCATATAGGAATCATATAAGAAAAATAGATCAAATTTACTTTGTTTTTGAATGGGAATTTCCCCATAATCACAACCTTCATAGGTATTAAAATGATTATGTTCAATCTTGTATTGAATGAAAAACTTCCCAAACCCATATAGGAATCATAAAAGAAGAATATAGATAAAATCTAATTCATTTTAAAATGGAAAGTTTCCCATTCTCACAACCTTCATATAGTTTTTAAATTGATTAAGTTAAAGGATGTGAGAATGGGAAGATTATTTATAAAGTAATATTGAACTTAATCATTAAATTAAAATGTCTATAAAGGTTGTGAGAATTGGCGTATACCTATAATTCAATACAATACCTAAATGTTTTTTTGTTTGAGAATTGGCATATGCCCATTCTAAACATTATAATACAAGAAATTATTTGAACTAAATCATCTTGTATATTGTCCCACAAGTTTAGTAATTTTCCAAGTGCCATGCATCTCTCTCTCTCCCTCTCTCTCTCTCTCGAATCTTTAGTATTAAAAGTTGTACCAAATTATTATAGATGTAAATAACCTAAAACATGGCTATGATATTGTTTAAAATATATATTTGTTCTTGACCATGACATAACAAGACCACCATGCAAATATATTATTTACCACCATTCCCATTATCATTTCATTTATTTTTGTGCACAATTCCTTCAATTACCATACAATTAACATAAGATATTCCCATTTTGTATAGAATGGGATTATGTCATTTATATTTTGTATAGTTTTTTATGAAGATCATCCAATTACCATATAATTTTGTGCACAGATATCTACTAGTGGAAAACCTACCTCCATTATATGTTAAAATAGTCAAGGTATATATTCAGTTGAACCCATAAAGAAAGATCCCTATATTCAAACCTAATACCAAACCTAATATCCAACACTTAAGAAATTTCCAAATAACAATTTTAAATTCTCCATTGCTAAATCCAACACCTAACTTATCTAAGGTTTCTATGAGAAATGTTTCCCCAAATTAACATTTAGTATTCCAACACATACCTAGTACATAATTTTCAATGACAATACATATTCAAGCCTTATTTATGATTTTTAACAATTTTATAAGTAATGTCCTTCAAAGCAATATTAAACTTAAATACAATACAAGTTATATTAAAATTAATTTTTTTTCCCATTCTCACAGCCTTTGTAGAGATATTAAAATGATTAATTTTAATATTTCTTGTACAAACAAACTTCCCATTGAATACAAGACCAAAATGTTTGTTTGATTGAGAGTTGGCATATACCCATTCTAAACATTCTAATACAAGCAATATAATTTGAACTTAATCCAGGCCACTACCTGGCACAAAGGTGATATTATTGGCAGTGTATTTTAAATGAAAATAACCTAAAACATGGCTATGAAAAATGTTTAAAATTTATATTTGTTTGTGACGATGACATAGCGAGACCACCATGCAAATATATTGTTGACCACCATTTATTTATTAATTGAAGGTAATTGTTTTAAAACACCTTTTCGACCACTCATTAGAGGGAAATTGGAGATATTAATGGCATTTAATCCATGTCACTACATGGCATGGTGGAGATATTAATGGAAGTTAATGTTTTTTAGGACAATAGAGTTGTTGGGAATTTGAAGCTTTACCATGAAGCTATTGCATGTGACCTATTTGTTTGATTATTATTTTTATGTTCCACTTTTTAATAACTCTATGAAGGTTGCGAGAATGGGAAATTTCCCATTCTAAAACAAATTTTATTTTCCATCTATTATTATTTTATGATTCATATATGAGAATGGGAATTTTCTCATTTCGTTAGACCATTTCGTCTTGTGAAGCACAAAATTTGAAGAAAATTTTGAGATATTGCTTGATCTCTCCACTTTTTTTGTTCATCCTTTCCACTTTGGGCTCCTCTATTTCATTAGACTACTTCCTTGACATTTTGAGAAATTGGACTATTTTGTAAGTTGTGAATCTTCCACCAATAAGGCATGAATTTTTCTAATGCTTCTCTTTTTGATTTATTTCTGGAGAATATCATATAGTTTTCTTTCCCTTGCATGGTGGAGAATTTCCCATTGTGCAACATTTTATTTTTATCTCTAATGTTATTCTATGATTCCTATATGAGAATGGGCATATGCCCATTGTATATGCCCACTCTCACATAGGAATCATAGCATAATAATAGAGAAATATTATTTCATAGTTTTAGAATGTAGTAAATTTTATATCTATTCTTCTATGATCCCTATATGAGAATGATCATATGCCCATTCTATATTCCCATCACATAGGAATCATAGAAGAATAATAGAAAATTAAATTTCATCTATATTGATTCTTGTGATTTATTCGGAGATGAAGAATATCATCTGGTTATTTTCCCTTACATGGTAGTGAACTGGTCATTGTACAACAAAGTAAATTTTATCTCTATTCTTCTATGATTCATATATGAGAAAGGGAATATGCCCATTCACATATAGGAAGAAATATTGAAGTAAATCATTTTGAGAGCTATATAAAGGCTGTGATAATGGGGAATTTTCCATTCTGAAACAAATTAAATTTTATCTCTATTAATTCATGTGATGATGTATGACTTTTTTTATGTAAAATATTGACTGTGAAATGATCTTATTTAATGTTGACATTTGAATCATTATTAGATGCTACTATTACCTTGTTTTCTATATTGATTATTGTGATGATGAATGACTTTTTTTCTTTCTTATCAGATTTGTAGTTGTCTATATGATTATAAAATTAGGTAGTAAAATTTGTTTTCCAACAGAGATTGCATTATTACCTTGTTTATTGATAATATGTACTATGTAGATATAAAGGATAGTTAACCATTTTGTAATCTTCATTTAATAATAATTCAACATGATTACGAGTTGAAAATTCATGCCAGTTCATTGAAACTGACATGCATACAGTTTATTATTTTCGTATGGTATGCAGGAATCAAAGTAATCATTACGAAGTGATACATTGGATTTGATACACCTACAAAGGCGGTGAGATTGGGTAAGTGCCCATGCTAAACAAAGTAAACATTATCTGTATTCTTTTTATTATACTTATTCACATATCTCCATGAACAATAATGGACTTTCTCTTATGATTCATATTAAAGAGAATAGGCATATGCCCATTCTTCATATACTAATGTTATCTCTATAATTATTTTTATGATATTTTCATTTATCTCTAGTATGAACAATAATTGACATTTTTTTAATGATTCCCTTATGAGAATAGGAAAATTCCCATTCTAAAATAAATATTAAAGAGAATACACATATGCCCATTCTACATATTCTAATCTTAGTGATATTAAACTTAATCTTTGTGATACCTCTATAATGACTGTGAGAATGGGACTATGACTATTCAATACAAGACAAAAATTCTCAACTTCCCACTCTTTAATACATATTTAATGATTGTGAGGGGGCATCTTCCCATTTAATACAAGACAAAACAAGAAAGTCTTTTATAAATCCTATAATGAGAATAGGAAGAATAAAAATGTGATTTCATTCAATACAAGACAAAACAAGTTTTTTTGCATGATAATGGGCATATGCCCATTCTATTTTTGTAATATAAGCAATATTGATTTTATGAGAAATGTGAGACTGTTTAATCCATACTCTTCTTATTCTTCTTCTATGATTCCTATCTACCCAAGCAATTCTTATATGATTTCTAAATGAGAAGGGGCATCTGTCCCATTCAATACAAGACAGTGCAAAAAAGTTTCATCAATTTCATATCTTTAATAACAAGATGTGAGAATGGGTGCCCATTCTAAAACAAATTAAATTTGATTATTCCTATCATAAAGGGCATATGCCCATTCTAAACTTTATAATACAAGTACTATTTATTTTTTTTTTGAGAATGAGAATGTGCACATTCATGATTGAAACATATTTATTTTATGAGAATGGGCATGTGCCCATTCTAAACATTCTCATATAAGCAATATTAATTTTATGAGAGTGGGCATGTGCACATTCATCAATACTTAGTCATTTGAATACTTATTTAAAATTTGTGAGCATATCTAATCCATCTTTTATAATTCCTATATGAGAATTGGAATCTTCCCAAACAACTAAAAATTTTATGATTCCTATATGAGAATAGGAAATTCCTATATGAGAATGGGCATCTGCCCATTCGATACAAGACAATGTAAACATGGTCAATCAATTTCATACCTATTTAAAATTTGTGAGCATGTATAATGCATACTCTTATTTTATGATTCCTATCTCCACAAAATGTATTTCTATGAACAATAATGGACTTGCACTTATTGTTCCTAATAAAGAGAATAGGCATATGCCATTCTTATATTTCTAATGTTATCTCTATAATTATTTTTATGATATTTTCATTTATCTCTAGTATGAACAATAATTGACATTTTTTTAACAATTCCCTTATGAGAATAGGAAAATTCCCATTCTAAAATAACTATAAAAGAGAATACGCATATGCCCATTTTACGTATTTTAATTTTAGTGTTATTAAAATTAATCTTTGTGGTACCTCTACAATGACTATGAGAATGGGAATATGACTATTCAATACAAGACCAAAATTCTCAACTGCCCACTCTTTAATACATATTTAACGACTGTGAGGGGGAATATGCCCATTTAATACAAGACAAAAACATATTTGTTTGTTTTTAAAATGTGCATATGCCCATTCAAACAATGATTCCAAATACAAGACAAAACATATTTCTTTATTTGAATGAGCATATTCCCATTCGAAACAATGATACTAGTATTTGTATTCTACTTCTACTATTCCTATCTACCTAAGCAATTCTTCTATGATTTCTAAATGAGATGGGGCATCACCCAATGCTCAATGAATTTCATAACTCTACTAGTATTTGTATTCTAATTTTTTGAGAATGTGAATTATAATAGGGCATATGCCCAGTCTAAACATTATAATACAAACAATATTATTTTTTTAGAGAGAGCATGTGCACAAAGAACTTGAATTGAAACATTTATGTTTTATGAGAATGGGCATATGCCCATTCTAAACATTTTAATACAAGCAATATTGATTTTAATATTGATTTTATGAGAATGGTCATGTTCACATTCATAAATACATAGTCATTTTAATACTTATTTAAAAGTTGTGGGCAATTTTAATGAATACTCTCCTTCAATGATTCCTATTTGTCGAAGAAAGTATTTAATTAATCCTATGTGAGAATAGGAAGATTAAAAATATAATTATCATTCAATACAAGACGAAACAATTTCTTTTGCATGAGAATGGGCATATGCCCATTCTAAACATTGTAATACAAGAAATACTGATTTTATGAGATTTCTTCTATTATTCCTATTTATATCTATTTAAAAACTATGAGACTGTTTAATCCATACTCTTCTTATTCTTCTTCTATTATTCCCATCTACCCAAGTAATTCTTCTATGATTCCTAAATGAGAAGGGGCATCTTCCCATTCAATACAAGACAATGCAAAAAATGCTCCATCAATTTCATAACTCTTTTAACAAGATGTGAGAATGGGTGCCCATTCTAAAACAAAGTAAATTTGATTATTCCTATCATAAAGGGCATATGCCCATTCTAAAATTTATAATACAAGTAATATTTTTTTTTTTGAGAATGGGCATGTGCACAGTCGTGATTGAAACATATTTGTTTTATGAGAATGGGCATGTGCCCATTCTAAACATTCTCATACAAGAAATATTGATTTTATGAGAGTGGGCATGTGCACATTCATCAATACTTAGTCATTTGAATACCTATTTAAAAACTATGAGAATATTTAATCCATACTCTTCTTTTATGATTCATATATGCCCAAACAACTCTTTTATGATTCTTATATGAGAATGGGCATCTTCCCATTCAATACAAGACAAATGTAAAAATGGTCAATCAATTTCATACCTATTTAAAAGTGGTGAGCATGTATAATCCATACTCTTCTTTTATGATTCCTATCTACCCAAGACAAGTCTTTTATGATTCCTATATGAGAATGGGCATCTTGCCCATTCAATACAAGACAATGTAAAAATGCTCAATCAATTTCATAACTTTATAGAAGCCATGAGAATGGGTGCCCATTCTAAACACAATAAATACAAAAAATAGTAAACATTACATGTGTCTAAATAGGTATGAGAATAAATTCTACTATATATTTTTCATTATTCAAATATCTATTTAAAACATTTAAATGGGTCCAATCAATTCAAATATCTTTTTAAAACATTTACGATAGACTTAGGATACTAGGGAATTAAAGCATTTTAGCATTTTAGCATTAAAAGGTGGTGATTTATTATTGTAGGATAGATTCAAATTTTTATAACTTTATACAAGCCATGAGAATGGGCGCCCATTATTGTAACATAATAAATACGTAAATAGTACAATGCATTTTCTCATTATTTTAAAAACATCTTTAAATTTTCATGATTTCATTATTAAAACATATTTTCTATAAATGTGGACATTTTTAAAACATTACATGTGTCTAAATAGGTATGACGATAAATTCTACTATATATTTTTCATTATTCACATTTCTATTTAAAATCAATTCAAATATCTAAGCATATTAAAGCATTTAAGCATTAAAGGATGGTGATTTGTTAATGTATTATACATTCAAATTTTGAATGTATGTACAAAAATAGTACTATGTATTTTTCATTATTCTAATACCTCTTTAAAACATTTAAATGTTTCTAAACATTGGGATAATAACATATTAAAGCATTTAAATATGTACCCTTTCATGGTTAAGTATTTATGATAGACTTAGGATATTGAAGGCATTTAAGAATTACAAGTTGGTGATTTATTATGGTAGGATAGATTGAAATTTTGAGACTTAGGATATTATGGATATTAAAGACATTTAATCATTAAAGGGTGGTGATTTATTATGGAATCCCCATTAAATCCAGGAGAAAAATAAGGGGATAACTCTTGTTTCTCCACTGGTATGGATGAATTTTGTTGATTTCGTTGCTGATCTAAATCTCATGGATGTGGAACTTCATGGAAATTAGTATACCTGGACAAATCGAAGGTTGGGTAGGGATATGATTCAAGTCATATTGGATAGAACTCTTAGCTCTACAAGTTGGATTCTTCACCAAGACTTTCATCTCACCTCTTTGCCTAGAATCAGATCTGATCACAATCTGATACTTTTAAATTTTGTTAACTGGGTTAAGCCCACCAGAAACTCCTTCAAATTTGAAAATATGTGGATGGAGCATGATGACATCTTTGATAGGATCAAGGAATGGTGGAATTGGGGGGAGAAGGAACTACTCAATTTAGGCTTATTCAAAAGCTTAAAAATGTCAAAAAAACAGGTTAAAATATGGAATAAAGAAGTCTTTGGGAATGTTTTTGTGCAAAAAAAGGAATTAAAACAGAGACTCCAAGATCTAGAAAACAAAATAAACTTACAGGGGAGGTCTTGTGGAGGATCATTTAATGGAAAAAAATATCCTTTCAGAGTTGCACACGGTTTGTAGCAGGGAAGAATCCCTATGGAGACTTAAATCTAGGGCTATATGGCTGAAAGAGGGTGACAGAAATATGAAATTCTTCCATATGACCACATTGAAGTATAGAGCCTATAATAGGATTACGGAAGTTTCTAAAGGTAATGAAATCATCATAAAATATCCACAGATCATCAAGGAAGAAGCTCTCAGATTCTATGAAAAATTTCTCAATGAGAAGAGTGCTACTAATGATATGGCTGACTCTTTTATGTTAGAAGCTATCCCGCATGATAAAATAGAGGAGCCGAGACTTAAATATATTACCAAAGCTGTTTCTTTGGAGGAGCTTCAGAAAGATGTTTTTTGCTCTTGAAGGAGATAATGCTCTTGGACTAGACGGCTTCTCTGTCAAATTTTTTCAAAAATTTTGGGAAATTTTCTCGGATGATCTCCTTGGGGTTGTAAATGAATTCTTTAGAACTAGAGATTTATTGAAAGATCTTAATAATACTCACATCATGCTGGCTCCCAAAAAAATGGATGCTAAAGATTTCAAAGATTTCCAACCCATTAGCTTGGTTAATGCTATCTATAGAATTTTTACTAAGATTATTGCCACCAAACTGCAGTTCATTTTGAATGATTTAATCTCAAAACAACAAAGTGGGTTCATCAGAGGAAGGATAATTCAAGATGGTGTGATCATGGTGCATGAGATTATTCACTCTATGGATAATAATAAAAAGGAAAAGCATGGTCCTTAAACTTGACATGAATAAAGCCTTTGATAAAGTCTCCTAGTCTTTTCTTGACAAAGTTCTAGCCAAATTTGGATTTCTCAACAAATTCAGAAGAGTTATCAAGGCTTGCATTTCAACTACTAGATTCTCTATGGTGGTTAATGGTGAACCAGTGGGGTACTTTACCAGCAGTAGGGGATTAAGATAGGGGGATCCTATATCCCCTCTTCTCTTCATTATTATGGTGGATAGCCTCAGCAGAACAATTACCAAAGCTGTTAAAGATGGTCTTCTAAAAGGCACTAAACCTACCTCTATGAATCAAACAACTTCTCATCAGCAATTTTTGGATGACACTATCCTTCTATTAGTGGCATCTATAGTGGAAGCTAAGGCGATCAAGTCCATTCTAAAATTTTATGAGGCTGCTTCTGGACAAGAGATCAACTTTGACAAAATTTCTATTTTCTTTTTCAATACTCCTTTGGAAAGACATAATAGAATTGCTAAAGTATTGGGTTGTAAAATCAATTTACTTCCCACTACTTATTTGGGGCTTCCCCTTGGTACTAAAAAAGTTTCAAACAAAGTCTGGAATGACTTGCTGGAAAGATTCCAAAATAAATTGGCCGTATGGAAAGGAGCCATTCTTTCCAGTGCTGGTAAATGTCTTCTTATCAAAATCACTCTTCAAAATTTTCCTATCTACATTATGTCTCTATACAACATTCCTTCTGCCTTTAGAGAAAAAATTGAAAGGATTTAGAAACACTTTTTATGGCATGGAATGGAGGAAAAATTCAAATATCACTTGGTTTCCTAGGATCAAGTGTGCACTCCTAAAAGGATTGGGGGATTGGGCATAAAAGATATAAGAAAAATGAATATGGCCTTAATTGCAAAAATGGGTTGGAGAATGCTATCGGAGGAACAACCATGGATTGAACTCATCAAGGCTAAATATCTTGAGCAACAAACAAATTTCTCCTTCCTTCATGTAGAACAACTTCCCCATGGTTCCATTTTCTGGAACAACTTGATTCTAGTCAGGAATTTTATCAAGCAAGGGTGTAGATGGAAAGTGGGAAATGGCAGAGACATCAATTTTTGGGGTGATAATTGGTCTAATCTTAGCCTTAATGATAGATTTGGTGCAGCTAAAGGATAGTCTTGAACATAAAATATGGTACTAAGGTCATTGATTACATGGAAATTGATGGAAATAAGAAGAGATGGAAACAACTCTCAGTGGATGGATTTGATTTGAACTCCATGTTGTCTCTCTTCAGGAGCAACTGGACCTCATCCCCTTGAATCAGGTGGAAGTCAAAGATGAAATTGTCTGGCACAAATCTAGAGATGGGGACTATATGGTTAAATCTAGATATAATTCTTACTTTGAGAATACCCAGAGTGAATTTAATTGGAGAAAAATTTGGATGATTGAGTTAACCCCTAAAATACACTTTTTATTTTGGCTTGTGCTCAGAGGAAGAATTATTACTAATGATAACCTGATGAAGAAAGGATTCATAATGCCTAATAGGTGCCACCTATGCAAAAAATATTCTGAAGATATTAAGCACCTTTTTATTCCACTATGAGTATGCTACCATGATTTGGAGTTATGCCTTTTCCAAGTTCAATGTTTTCTGGATGGTGCCTAAGGACTTCATTCAATTTTGGATCCAATGGAATCCTCCTTTTAAGCATTGTGTTGTGAGAAGACTTTGGAAACTGGTCATGCCCCATATTATCTGGAGAATATGGAAAGATAGGAATGATATCATTTTCAAAAACAACAAACAACATTGCAAGCTTAGATTTGTTAAGATTGGGCATGCTATTAAAGATAATATTGGGAGATTCAAACCTCCCAAAAATAAGAAATATCCTGAAGATGAAGAATATATTCTTTCCAATTGGAAGATAGGAACTGCTAGTTTGCAGATTAGGAATACCTCAAACATTGATAGGTCTTTGATTCATTGGATTCCTCCTAAGAGAAACTAGCATAAACTAAATTTTGATAGTTCCTCCAAGGATAATTGTAGTTTTACTGTTGGGGAAGGTGTAATCAGGGATCATAAAGGTTGTTTAGTTACTGCTTATGCTAGTAAAATGGGGATTCAAATGAATCATTATGCTGAAGCCCTAGATGCTCTATGGGGGCTAAGGATTGCCAAAGATTATGATATACAGAACTTAATTTTGGAAGGGGATTCTCTTAACATCATCAACCACCTAAATCAAATTTCTCCTCCTAGCTGGACTATCAAGGATTTTATTTTGGAAGAAAGAAATATTTGTCAAAATTTCAAGAATATCATCATTAGGCATACTTATAGGGAGGGGAATAAGGTTGGACACCTTGGCTAATGTTGGCATCAATAATAATCTTATCCATATGGGATAATGAAAATTACATCCCTAAGGAGGTACAAATTAGCATTAATGTGGATAAATATGGGATCCATACGTGGAGTAATAATAATAATGACATGGAGTGGGCCTTAGAGGAGGTGAAAGATCACACATGTGTGAATTATCCTCCTTATTACGGCCACATTAACGCCATTGAACCTCGCATAGGTGGAAGGAATTTCAAAAAATGGATAGACATAAGGAAGAAATAGATTTAAACGAGGGTTTTGAGCAGAAAATTGCAGGATTAGCAGGAAGAAGAAGAAAATGGGAGGGCAACCATGTCAATTGGAGCCATGTTGTGATCTACCTGGAAGAATAATGAGGAGCTTTGGAACCTCTTGCAAGGGAGGCATTTCCAATTTCATTGAACACATTCAGGGTCATGATCAGAATATTTCGGTTCATTTTGCTATGGACTGGAAGGATAGAAGGGTCAAATATGGTGGCCACCGTGTTACTATCAATGAAGAGATGATTGCTGAGGCTATAGGCCTTGAATTGGAGGGTTATCATTTTTTTAGTAAAAGTATTGATAGCATCGCCAAGGCTAAGAAATTATCTGATGAGGGCGAGGAGCTTGACTTTGTTTCTATGGGCATTAGGGTAAGTTCTATTCCCAAGCCATATGATGAAGTGACAAATATGATGGTTAGATATATTTCTTTGGAAGGGCATTACAAAACGGTCCCTGTTAAACACCTTGTCTTTTTAAATCATTTTAGAAGGCATTTTGTGGTCTACTTCCCGCACTACCTGCTAAATTCCCTTCAGCGCTCTGTTCTAGATTTTCAGAAGCACTCCCATGATATTCCTTTCCATCAGGGCCTTATCTTCATGTTACACAAGCTTTGTGTCTCCAAGTTCCCTAGCTTCCCAACTGCTCCCAGTGATCCACACGCTACCACCTCCTCTACTCCTACTCCCATTCTAGACACCCCTTCCAAATCCAAAACCAAGAACCCCAAGCTTTCAAAAATCTGACACCCCTCACACTGCCCAGATTCTCATAAGCACCAAAGAGTTGGAGGTTGCTCAAAACTTGCTGCATATCAGCAATGCTGGTATTGATATGGCCCTGCATCTAGGAGGGGAATCATGTGCCTCATAGATTGGAGTCTCTGGAGAAAGAGATGAAGCATCTGAAGAAGGACCTACAGTATGGAAAAGGTAGAAAGGAAAAATAAAAATTGATGAAGATAATGACATTGGAAAGGATCAGATTGCTGATATTTATAAGAAGTGGAACTCTCTAGACAATAGACTAGGGGAGAGTTAAAGATAGACATGATCACAACATGGTTGTATTTCAAAGCCATAAGTGACTTTTTAGAGAAGCAAGTTTGAAGCATTACCATGCTTAGTGGGATACCTGGCACTATTTGGGGGAATGATAAAGAGAGGAGCTAGACCATCTCGAAGTTGAATGCTTCAGACCCAACACA
Organism: Taxus chinensis; assembly: GCA_019776745.2. Classification (NCBI taxonomy): domain Eukaryota; kingdom Viridiplantae; phylum Streptophyta; class Pinopsida; order Cupressales; family Taxaceae; genus Taxus; species Taxus chinensis. The sequence continues at coordinate 13,141 of JAHRHJ020001026.1, read as the reverse complement.
CATCACCACATTGGCATTGTTCACCCCACTGTACAAACCATCCACTCTAGAATTGAAAGAGCGTCCAAGAAGTAAACTCACTTGTGCTTGAGGGATTCGTTTTAGATGTTGATCTTTTATTGGTCTTTTTGCTATGACTTTTCTACTTTTTTGTTGTTTTGTTGCAGTCTATGTCCTATTTTGTTTTCTTGTTTGTAACTATCTCTTAGTTACTGATGGACATAGAGTTCTATCTGGTTTTTGATCCTTTTTTGTCACATCTTCATAGTTATATCTGGTTGTTGAGCCCGTAACAATAAAAATCTTTATAGGGTTATGCCCCTATATCCTCCAAGAGAGGAAGAAGAGACTCATAAAGTTCACCCATGCCCTCTCGAGTTTCAGCGGATATTGAAATAGGGTTCCCATAATCCAAAATGTGAGCTTATCCCATTTATGACATCAAAGAACCACTAGCATGATCATAAATTGCTTAAGGTTTATTCATTACTACTATAACATGTAAATTTGATGCATGTTTCTTTAGCAATTTTATAACCTCCATATCTATAGATGGGTTCTATGTCTATCACCAATCAGAAATATATCCATTAGAGAATTTCTAAGCACGCTTGTTAGTAAACTTGTAGTCAATGCTGTCCCCATGTAAACCACATTTTTTTAATAGTACATTTTGTCAAATAGTTCACCTGCTATGTGTAAGGTTCCATATTTTGCATACACGTTTCCCAGAGTATTTGAAACTAAACAACATATATGGACAAAATTCCTTCTATCTTTTTGCTTGTGAATTGGAATATCCTTTCCCTGTTTTTAAAGCTCCATGTTAGTCTCTAGAAGTAGACATGGCAAGGTATTGGAGGCTTTACGGGATTTGAATACATGTATCTGGAGGATTTAAGGTGGGCACCCATTTCCATTGGAGAGGCATGAAGTGGCCACCCTTTCATAGGTCTTTCTCTTTTGGATTTCTTGATAAGCCTTGTTATATTGTTGTATCTTTGTATGTCTCTTTTATCACTTGCTGTATGTGGTTGTGTTCTGAATGTGCAATGGAATGGATGTGAAACTAGTATTTCTCCAGCTACATGTGGAAGCTTGTTGTTTCCATGTGTTGAAATCATCTCCCATTGTGATGTTGTATGGGGCTCGGGGAGCCAAAATGAGGACCCGGATGTCATTCAAAATCCTCTTCATATGGATGTCTTGGTTGGGAGAAGAGCGTTTCCTCTCCCCCCATTTTGTTGTGAATCAAACAAATCTTAGAGGAGTTATCTTGCTTGGATTCGTGGAGCTTGGAGTGTTATTGGAGACCTTGAGAACTTAGCCTTGTGAAGAAACTTATTGTATTCCACTTAGAGTGGAGGAACTTGTATTATTATAGTATCCTTTATTTGCATTCTTGTATTATTTCCCACCTTGAGTGGATGACCTTGTAATAATATTGTGTGGAGGATTTTGCATTCAAATATTTGTATGTTGAAAAGAGAAAGGAGTGTATTGAGTTAGTTGTGAAATGGAAAAGAAAAGTTACTTTCATTATGAAAAATGTGAAGTTAATAAATGAGACAAGAAGGAAAAATAGAAGTTGAACTTGTATGCATAATCAAGACTTGATATGGTAAAAACAAAGTTATTGTAAAAAATTTGAATATATATATATATATACACACAACTTGTTCTCTTTCATTTCACTAATTAATAATATTATACATTTCACTACAAAACACACACACACACACACACAGAAATGTTGATTGTTTTTATAGCACGAAAGTGAATATGTAAAATAATAGGTTTAGATTCATGTTGCTCTTACAAATGGAAGGAAAATATTATAGAGGAGTGAGAAGTGGAGAAGAAATAGAGATTAGATATCTCTCTTGTATTATTAATCAGAAGCACATACAAAATATAGGGAAGAGAAATAACAATATTCCCCAACATTAAAGGAGAGGTTACAAATGGATAGAGAATAATGGGATATGATTTAAACAAACACACCTAATAATATCTAATTATTTTCTACATAAACTATGCCAACATTCCCCCCCTTATTACATTATTCTTGCAAATGTAACCCCTAAAAAGTTCAAATTTCACTTTTCCAAGAGATTTGGTGAGAATATCAGCTACTTGTGCTTCTGTAGGATAGTACTGGAGCTGAATGTGATGGTTCAAGATGTGCTCTCAAATGAAATGACAATCAATCTCAATATGCTTTGTTCATTCATGAAAAACATAGGATTCTGCACGAGCTTCAACACACTTTGATTGTCGCAATAGAGAATAGGTGACTATTTTTAAGAATGCCCATGTCATCCAAAATGCAACGTAACCATATCGCTTCACACACAGACTCCTCATGCAGTGTGATATTGTACCTCTGTGGATGAAATAGAAACAACATTTTACTTCTTGCTTATCCACAAGATAGGTCCAGATCCAAGATGAAAAATATATCCTGTAGTTGACTTCTTGTCATCAACAGATCCGGCGTGGTCTGAGTCAATGTATCCCTATAAGAAGAATTGATCATTCTTCTTATATTCTAGACCATAATCAACTGTACCTCAGACATACCTCAAAACATGCTTTTCTGCATTCCAATGACATTTCTTCAGTTTCTGCATGAATCTGGAAAGATAGCTGACAAGCATAGCATAAATCTGGTCTAGGTATATGTCAAGTAGATGAGCCTTGCAAAAAATTCCTATAGAGAGTAGCATCTACTTGAGGTGAGTCCTGGAATCGTGAAAGTTGCAAACCTTTTTCCATGGGAGTGGATATAGGTTTACAGTTGGACATTTTTTACTTTTCCAGGAGTGTCTTGGCGTACTTTATCTGGGAGACAAAAATGTGATGCTTCTTTTGCCATATCTCCAAGCCAAGACAGTAATGTAGTAGCCCCAAATCTGTCATGTCGAAGGTTCTTTTGAGATCATTCTTCACAATATCAACCTGATCTTCTGAACTGCTCCAGTGATCACAAGATCATCCACATACACAACAAGAATGAAATTTCTTTTCCTACCTTCTTTATATACAAATTTGAATCTGAGGGGCTACGAGTGAACCCATGCTGCAAAAGGTGATCATCTATCTTGATATACCATGCCCTTGGAGCTTGTTTCAGTCCATACAGTGATTTGATGAGACGACATACCTTTTTAGGATGCTCTTCATCAAAAAATCCTTCAGGTTGGGTCATGTACACTTCTTCTTTTAGATCACCATTTAGGAAAGCACTCTTGACATCCATCTGTTGAAGTCTCCATCCTTTTTGTGCTGCTAGTGTGCAAACTACTCTGATGGTCTTGATCTTCGCAGTGGGTGCAAAGGTTTCTTCATAGTCAATGCCATCTTTATGAGCATATCCTTTTGCTACAAGTCATGCTTTATGTTTTTTGATGGATCCATCTACCTTATATTTTTTCTTGAAAACCCATTTGCAGCCTATGGGTTTCTTTCCTGTAGGAAGATCAACAAGTTCCCATGTCTGATTTTGCATGAGTGAGTCATATTCTACATCCATGGCTTCTTTCCACTGAGGTTGACTGAGTGCTTCATGAACATTATCAGGCTCGGAGCTATTAATCAGTGAACTCATGAGTGCAAAATTTACCTCATTTCTTGTTTGACTCCTTGTTTTGACTCTAGATGAAGTATCTGGGAGTTGTTGCAAATGAGAGTCTTTGATGGTGCTTTGTACCCACTTCGGATGAGAACTCAACTACTTTTGTGAAGAACTATTTCATTGACGTGAGGATGGATGTAGAGTAACATTCTCTAGTTCTCCAAGGTCAACATATAGCTCCCCTTGCAGCTCATCTTTTCTCTGAGTAGTCTTCTCTGGCTCATCATCTGATTCGAGACTAGTCGGTGAGAGGTGGTTGGTAATGGTTCTTTTGTTGGCACTACTGAGTCAAAGGATGACTCATCACAAACCACATCTCGACTCTCATATATTTTATTTTTCTCATGATCCATGAGATGGTATGCCTTCGAGGTAGTGTTATAGCCCAATAGGATGCATGGGAGTGTTTTTGGCTCGAATTTATTTCTCTTCTGAGTCGGGACATGCATGTATGTTGTGCAACCAAATACTCATAAATGAGAAATTGATGGCTTTCTACCACTCCATACCTCTTCTGGCATTTTATTTTGTAAAATATTTTTCGGTGCCCTGTTGAGAAGATAAATAGTTATCTGTACTACTTTGGCCCAATATCGATCCTCCAGCTTTGTTGTTGATAGCATGCAGCAAGCCATCTCCATCACTGTGTGATTGTGTCACTCTACAATGTCATTTTGTTGGGGTGTGTAGGGAGCAGTCAGGTTCTGCTTAATGCCTTGTTGGTTCAGGAATGCCAAGAACTTATTTGATTTGAATTCCCCCCTTGATCTGAGTGGAGTAGAAGAAGAGGTTGTCCGGTCTCTTTCACAACACATTGATAGAAGATCTGGAAATGGTGAAGAGCCTCACTCTTCTTTTTCAAGAAAAACACCCACATCTTTCGAGAGTAGTCATCCACGAATAGTTGGAAGTACTTGTATCCTGAAAAGGAAGCAGGAAATGGTCCATTCAGATCGGTATGAACTACCTCTAGACATTGTTTGGCATGGAAGGTGCTCACCTTAAACAGATCCCTGTGTTGTTTTCCTGCAAGACAACTAGGGAAAATAGGAAAGGAACTGGAAAATTTGGGAAGTCCATGTACCATTTCTTTTGAGCTCAACTGATGCAAAGATCTAATAGACAAGTGACCATATCGGTAATGCCATAGGGTAGTAGATTCTACTGTTGAGGTAGATAAAGCTACTATAGAAGATGAAACAATATCTAAAGCAAATAACTTATCTTTTAGAAAATCTCTAGCAATAACCATACCTTGTCTCGAGATCAAGCATGATTTGATGCCATTTTGAACAAGAAATTGTACCTTTAGATGATGATTTAGGAGTTGACTGACTAACAAGAGGTTGGTAGTTAAACTAGGAACATATAGTACCTTTCTAAATGCACATTTTTTGGTCCCAAGAGGAATAGTGAACTTGGCCTATTCCTTCTGCAAACTGTACTCTTTGTCATCTGCTATCCAAATTAGATCTCCAGTGGGTTTTTTATTCAGTGAATCAAACAACTTCTTGTCACCTGACATATGCTTACTTGCACCTGAGTCTATCAACCAGACTTTCTTCATGGGTTGCAAAGTCTGAGAGACTAGTACAAGGTTCTTACCACAATTGGCTCCTTCTGGTGTCTCCTCATCAGAGTCATCATCTTGTTGAGCTGTGAGATGTCCCTTCTGCTTTCTTCGGCAGGGACATTGTTTTGAATTTTGAAAATCATCGTGCCCAGATGGGATTGATTGACTCAAAGACCCTTGTTTCAAGCCATTGTACCAACAGTGATCAGTGTCGTGAGTGTTGGTTTTCTAGATTTGACACCACCTCTTTGAATTTTGAGCTTGTTGTTGTTGATTCTGATGTGCTTGTGTTTGCTTCTCTAGGGGACCTTTCTGATTCTTCTGGCCATGATGGGGCTTTGAGAAAAGGGCTTTGTCTTGGGCCTCATCTTGGACTGAATTGATGGCCTCTTCCTGCTGCAATAAGTTCACAAGTTCTTCGAACATCACTTTCCATTTGGATACATTCAGTGTCGTAACGAACACTCAGAACTGAGAAGGGAGTGCCCTCAAGGTGATCGGAACCAGAATCTTGTCTTCTACCTTCTCACCAAGAGCTAATAACTTTGTTCGCAACTCAGCCACTCGATGTAAGAACTCCTCAACTTTCTCATCTAACCCCATAGATAGGGTGTGAAATTTTGACTGAAGATGGAGAATCTTAGTCTGATTCTTCACCTCAAAGATGGTTGCTAACTTATCCCATGCTTCCTATGGTTTCTCTGCATCCCAAACATGTGGTTGCACATCATCAGTGATACTCAACATAATCAACATCAGTGCTTTGGCACTAGCCATCTCATATTTTATGAGTTCATCAGGGGCAGTGGGAACTATCACTGACCCTGTGACAATGCCCCATAATCCCTCAAACTGAAGGATAGTCTACATATTTGTTTTCCAGGCCACATAATTTGGCCCTTTAAGTAATTGAGCATCGGATAGAAGCAGTTTTGGTGTAGACATTGTAATAAAAATAAAAAAAAACTTTTATTAATTTCAGAGAATTATTACAAGTCTTCACTCACTGTTGAGAGAATCAGCCTCTGAGATGTTCTCGATATTCTCATGCTGAGAGATGGTGATGCTTCTTAGGGCATTCTTCTTCGTCTTCACAGTCTATTTCATAACTGACTTCTAGCTCTTCTTCGAACTCTCTTCACTTGGCAGCTGACGTCGAAAAGAAAAAACCCCAGAAGACCTCTTCGAACCAGTTTGTCGAATACAAGGTTTCCGGTGTTGCGAAGCTCATTAAGCAATGAAAAATAGAACCCAGAGCTTTATTGAGCTTTTGGACGGTGTTCTACGGCTTGCAAGTCGTTATGGCTTTCGGTAGTCCCGATTGTTTCAGTCACGCTTGACATTCAGGCATTGGTCTATGGGACTCAACTTTCCTCAGGTTAAGGCTTCTTTCTATTTATGCTCCAGAAAGTCATTGAAATAATGGCAGATTTTTTATTAATTATTTATGTGTCTTTGCAATTTTGAATGCAATATGGCAAATTACTTCTTACATCCACCAAATTTCATGTCAAAAAGCGTTTACAACCAAATTCCAAATAATATTCTCCACTTCTATCAGTTTGCTAGGAAATAAAGGTCGCTAGAATAAATTTTCTTCAATAGTCATTGAATTTGCATTAGGTCACTACATGGACTTTTGCAACAAAAACACCTAAATTTTTCAACGTACAGTAAAAGAATTATCTTCCACGTGCATTCAAAAAATTTATCCTATTAGCAACAAATTTCCTTCAATCTCCCTCCACGTATTGTTTAAGGAGAAAAAAAAGAATAAAAGGTCATGCATCAAAAATCTTGGTCAATTTCCACTTTATCAGCTTGTAGGTGTAGAGAAGCAAATTCATTTAGTTTGAAAATTTCCAATTAGAATTGGCGATAAATTTTAAATGTGCTTCATTGAGATTGCCTCTGTTGGTGCACTTCCTCTACGTCACAAAGTAGGCTAAAAAAGACAAAAATGCATGTGAAATTGTAAAAACATGCAAAGTAAAGTTCATTTTCCCACGTAGCAGCAAGAAATAAACAAGCCTATTTCTACTGGATAAATGCATATATCAGAAATGCATGTAGCTCACACGGAATTCCAAATCACATGTCCAAACAGCAATCTATTCCATCTCGCAGCAATAGGTCAATGCAGATTTTTACTTTGGAGGTCTCCTTCAAAGATGAATTACAAATCCCTTCAGAATCTCTAAATGTTGCAGGTCTATGCCAGTTCTCCTCAAATGCACATCTATTACACAAGGCCTCGCTCTGATACCAGATTGAGAGGAGTGAGAAGTGGAGAAGAAATAGAGATTAGATATCTCTCTTGTATTATTATTCAGAACACGTACAAATATATAGGAAGGAAATAACAATACTCCCCAAAATTAAAGGAGAGGTTACAAACGGAGAGAGAATAATGGGATATGATTTAAACAATTATTTATAATGATTCATTACTTATAATGCTTCATTAATTATAATACTTAGAATGGGCCGATAAATATATTTTAAATTTAATCACCAAAAAATTAAAAATCAAAGAATATGTATTTAACATATGATATTAGGACTAATCAAAGTTAATTAATAATAATAATACTAATAATTAAATACAAGAAGTAACATAATATCATTTAATAATTCCTATAAATTTCAAATAACATTTTGCATTATGAAATAAGAAATGATTATTGTATGTGAATGTGCTTGAACCCATTTTAATACCTCTATAAAGGATGTTAGAATGTGTTATCTCTATTCTTTGTCAATGATTCCTATATCAGAATAGGAATATGAAAATTGTAAAAATATATCTTAGAATCTGCCCTAAGGTTGTGAGAGTGAACAACATCCCTTGTTCTATCATTCTTATATGATGCTTGTTTTGATAATAAAGTAAACTTTATTATGAGAAAAAAATTTACATTATATTCAAGATAAGGTGAAAAATATAATTTGTTTGTTTGTATGAGAGAATGGGAAACTACCCATTCTCAAACAAAGACCAAGTAAGTAAATTTTATCTATCCACTATCATCTTGTATTGTGGAGTGAGATATGATTAATATAGAAGTGCTAAAATGACAAGAATTTTCTTATATTAATCATAAGATAATTGAATAGGCATATGCCCATTCAATTGGTATCAATTTATTTTTATTAGACAAACTATATTGCATTCAAGATAAGAAGAAAAAAAAATTGTTTTTGTATGTATGAGACAATGTGAAACTGCCCATTCTTAAATAAAGACAGAGTAAGTAAATTTTATCTCTCCACTAGCATCTTACATTATGGACTAGTTATGAGTAATATAAAAGTACTAAACATACTAAGTTCAATATTGCAAGTATTAGAATGTTTAGAATGAGCATACGACATTTTATTTTAACATTTCTTGTATTAGAATGTTTAGGACATGAACATATTTCGATATAATATACGAAATAAATGAGAAAAATAGGCATAAGGAAAACTATATATGGGAATCTATCTACTCAAATCAGCATGACATGAAGATGAAGTGGGTTGTACCCCATTTTGCTATGGAAGGAAGTAAATTTTATCTATCCACTATCATCTTGTATTGTGGAGTGAGATATGATTAATATAGAAGTGCTAAAATGACAAGAATTTTCTTATATTAATCATAAGATAATTGAATAGGCATATGCCCATTCAATTGGTATCAATTTATTTTATTAGACAAACTATATTGCATTCAAGATAAGAAGAAAAAAAAATTGTTTGTTTGTATGAGACAATGTGAAACTGCCCATTCTTAAATAAAGACAGAGTAAGTAAATTTTATCTCTCCACTAGCATCTTACATTATGGACTAGTTATGAGTAATATAAAAGTACTAAACATACTAAGTTCAATATTGCAAGTATTAGAATGTTTAGAATGAGCATACTATTGGTAAAGCAATATTGACACACAGGAAAATAATTGTCTGATATTGTATTCAACCTCTTGAGTCTTTTCATACATTCAGGATTACATATATATAGGAGTATGCTTTCCTATAAATATGGAGGTTGCTCAACAACACTCCTACAAATAAACTCTACACTCCTATTCTACGTGAGTTCACATAACAAGAATATTGTTATGATTTGCTTATAATAACAAATCTATAACAATACAATTATTATGGTTTACACATTACACGTTAATAATAATCACAAAATTATATATTTGCTCAAATATGTGAGCACTACTCTATTTTCCTAACATTCCCCCCCCCCCTTAGTGCGAACATGGGGGAAAACACCATCTTCAACCAAGCAGCATGCTGCTCTGTAGCCTGCACATGGTCTCGATCCTCAACACTGACTGTGGGAACTACATCATCCATGGACCGTTCAACCTATTAGATGAATACATGAATTGGGACCGTTCAACCAATTTACATCAACCATCAAATCAGTTTGATCAAGAACACTTCTTGCAATAGTATCAATGGTAAAATCATTATCATCAAGGGGGACACACAAGCACTGCACTGCACATAGGAACAGGGATGCTCATCTGTTCTTATTCATCACACAAGACATAAAGATGTCACTAAAGTATTTTGCAGCCTCTGAGGTAGTGACGAACTCGAGGACGTTGATTGTCCTCCTGCCTCCGTTGCCTCCATCCTCTAATGTGAGGATAGATGCTCAAAAACAGATAATCTTCATCACTTGAATAATTAATAGGTTCATTGTCACTTGCAGGATTAGAGTAATAATCCCAATCTTCTTCAGCAGCTAAAGCCTTTTTGTTCCAACTTATCATCTAAGAGATCTTGAGCTCTTTTCTTACAATTCACAAAACCATGTCCTGGTTGTTTATAGTAATGACACAAAAGACGTGTATTTGACGATACAAACATTTTTTTACCTTTATAGAATGATGATTTATTGTTTGCAACCATGCCAGTTTCTTATTCTGGTACACACCTTTTAAGTACTGCGTTCTACAAGCTAGCAAGCAACTTTCCCCATAGGATCGCCAGAAATGTTGACAATTTTTGTACTTGTGAAAAATAGGTAACTAAAAACTTCATTATGATGGATAGCATTGGTGAAGTATACCTAAGCTAGGGGAGGTTCTATCAGAAAATATTGTTACTGTTGAATTAATTAATGATTACATGAAATCTGCATCTTTATGTGTTGTTATAAAAATAACAGATCACATTGTCTGTAATTTCTTGGACTATCTTCAGCAAAAGAACACAAGGCCCTCGAAGGACAGATGTGTTATCTTGATGAAGACATCCAATTACCGAGTAATGAAACGTTAAGTCTTAGAATGAAAAACATAAATGTAGATTGCATAAATCATAGTTCATTACTGGATGTTATAGGTATTCTTTATGATCTTTCCTTCATGATTAAGACATTTAATTTATTATTGGGTTGTTTAGTTCATTAACAATCCATACAGAAAGATGAAATGCAGAAAGAAAATACACAACTCAATTTCAGAATTAATGTCTTATTCATAAGGAATCTTAAATGTCCCCACACAAGCCATGGGATGTAACTGAAAAGTAAAATACAATTACTAAAATAAGAGGTACAAAGGCATGAAAGAGAAATATAGGACTATGAGTGAACCCATCATTGCCTTAAAGTTTCTCCTTTAGTTGAAGCATCTTCATCTTCAACTCATTCTCTCTTCATCTTCATCACTAGAAGTACTGTACCTAAAAAGAAGAAAAGAGGAAGATTATCAGTTAAGAGCTCACGGTTAATCCATATTCCTACATTGTCCTTTTCGTGCATATGGATATCTTAACAACAAGATATATAGATTACTTGATTAATCACTTAGCATGAAGGAGGTAAGAGAAAAGAAAACTATGGACATAATAGAGGCCAAAAAGCCTAAATATTTTCTAACTATTTCCTTAACTGTACTGGTATAGGTTTGCCAGTAAAGAAGAAAATAAATCATGTTTTACAGTCTTCACTGTTAGATAAAGGTTGTATGTTCTCAAATGAATTCCATCCTATTGGTACATGAATTAGATAATTCATACGTATATGTTCCCGATTTCAACTAAAGAAGAAGGAATTCTGAAGGAAATTTTGATGGGGGCTTCACTACGTGGAATGGACTTTTAAAACTTTCCAGCATACATATCAAAGCTGTAATAAAAGGAAATGCAGTATTAAACAGATCACACAATCAGGAAGAAATAAAGAAGTCTGAATACCCTTATTGAAGGAGGGATACCCCAATCTGGGTTGAAATACATGAAGCGACAAGTTGAAAAATACATGGGTACATGCATATTTTGGACCAAAAAATCATTTAGGCAGGACAATTAAAGGTTCATATACAGATTTGTTACAATATAGCTCAAAGGAACGAATAAAGCTACAAATCTAAGGAAGAAAATTTAGATCCTAGATTTGATCGAGAAATACCTATTAATGGGTACAAAATTGAATCAAGAACTCATTGGTTAAAATATAATCAAAGCAAACCCTCATCAAATTCGAAGCCAAAAGGGGAACCCATAACGAGTTTTAACTCAGAGATCAATGTTTGATGCGGGAGCATAACTTACAGAGGCCATAACTTTTGATCCGACCGTTGGATCGTCCTGAAATTTTACAGGGTGGTAGATATACATTAGTACTATGCTGGGGACAACTTTGCTTGCAAGGTTGTGCTCATTTTGGCACGTTTTCGGGCTCGGATTCCGTCATCTCGTGGTCTAAAATTGGCTCCGAATGTTTTTTCTGCTTTTCTCTAGGTCTTAGAACTTTAATAACTTTTGTTGTGCTTTTCAGAATAAGTCCAAATTTCGCGTGAGCCCTAATTTATGAATTCATATTTGGCACGCAAATTTTGGGGTCAATCCGAGTTGTTTTGCATTTTAGGGTTTTTTGGCATTTTAGGGTTTTAGAGTAGTCTTGAAATAAAAGGAGAATGGTAATGATGTAATAGATCAGTGTGAATTCCAGAATGAGAAGTAAGCTATGGTGAAACTCCTGGTTTTATTTGCAAAGGTGTTTATGTGTGTTTTTGGAGGTATTTCAACCTCTTGCAGCTGGATTCACATCAATTGGTATCAGAGCTGGATTTTGATCTTGCGGAAATAATTAAGGTAACATATTACATTTTATGTGTAGTTTTTACCTCTGTTTTATATAACCATGGCTAGACGCGGGAGGGGAGGTTATGCCCAGATGAATAGGCATATGCAGGAGCTACAGAGACAAATTGCTGAGCTCACGGGGGAAGTTACCCGCCTTAGAAGGAGACATGCAAATGGGGATGCAAACCCAGATAGTTGATATTGAAGAGAAGAGACTCCATTAATGAATGAGGAGGGAGATGAAGAGAAAATGAGAGAGACGAAGAAACCTGAATGAGAGACCATTTGAGGAGAGATTGATCAAGGCTTTAGAGGGAAAGACTGACGACATCAAGATTAATGTTCCTGATTATGGTGGAGGGTTACGACCAGAGGATTGATTGACTGGTTAAATCGCATGGAAAAATTCTTTGAGTGGGAAAACCCTTTCAGAGGAGAAGAAGGTTAAGTTGCATGCACTAAGTTAGCTGGACATGCATTGATCTGGTGGGATCACCTACAAAATGAAAGACAAAGGAATGGAAAGGGCAGATCCGAAACTGGAATAAAATGGTAAAGAAGCTGAAAGAAAAGTTTCTTCCTGTAGATTATGCTCAGACACTCTTTCGAAGGTTCCAAAACCTAAGGCAGAAGGATCTCAGCATTGAGGAGTATACTAATGAATTTTACAAGTTATCAATCAGGGTGGAACAGGGAGAGTCTGAAGAACAAAAGGCTACACGGTACATAAATGGGTTGAGTTACACCATACAAGATGAGCTGAGTATGCTCCGGATCCATAGCCTAGATGATGCTTATCAACTTGCATTAAAAGCAGAGGGAAAGAACAAGA
>JAHRHJ020001025.1:0-36736 GCA_019776745.2 Taxus chinensis | reverse complement strand
ATTATTCTTTTCAATGTGGAATGAAACAAAGGATGTCCTCTAAGGTGTGCAGACTTGAGTGCATTGCGAATAAATCATAAAGCAGGGTATTTTTACTGGTTGTATCTTAAGCTGATATATGTCATGGATAAACCCTTAGGGTTAGTGGAAAGAACGCATAGTGATAGGAGGGGTGGGACAGACAAAAATAGGTGGAGTATAGGAGGATGAGTTGTGTGGTGTGGTGGGGGTGGTTGACTACATTGACGGTCATATCAAATATCAGAGTAAAAAAAGTGAGGGGGATTGGTGAGTACAAACATTGCATAAAATATGTGAAGCAGTAAGTAGTAGCCATGCAACACCTTAGTTGGAGTGAAGAGGATATAATAATGATCCATGAATTTGGGAAAGAAGGAAGATAGATTTGATACATTCTCATAAAGGAGGGTTTGAAAGAGTGGTTCACTAAATGATTTAGCAGAAATAACTTTTTTTAAAACCCCTAATTGCTAGAGTAATGGTTGTAAACAGATGTATATTGCTGAGTAAAATATATGAGTTCATAAGTAAATAAGTAAATGAATAAAAAAAAAACCTTAGCAAGAGATTTAGATTTAGAAATAATGGAATTAGTGATTAACACTTGTATGGGGTTCCCTAGATGGGAAAACTAGTGAACATGAGTGAAACATGTCGTCATTGCTCGGGAGAAATTTTGGAATTAAGATCAGGCTATACATGGGCGCCCATGGCCATACAGAGGAGACTAGGCATTGAGATATCTTCTAGGTGTAGAGACTATGTAGATGGTAAAAATATGATTATTTTAGTGTTGCAAAGTATCTAAAATATTCCATGTTGTCACCACAGTTCACTCTTGTCAGTGAGGGGTACTTGTAACCTGCAAAACCCACAATACCACATCAAATCCATAAACGAAAGATGTAAATGGGGAGTCAAATTGACCTGATGTCACCTTGAGAGTGAACTTACAACTGTAGAGTGTTGCACACAACATCTCAGAATCTATTGTAGTTCTTGGGAGGGTGTAAGAATCATACCCGAGGATTGCCCTTATGAAGTGCACTTGATAACAGGTTGTAGCTAGATTGTAGGAATGTCGATAGATGTGTGGAGGAATATAAAGAAAAATACCCTTCCTATGCTGTATAGAGAAAATGTAGTCCATTACCATTAAATGGATGCTAGAAAGATGCCTTGAAGGTTTTTGGTTTTAGGGTTGGGGGGGGGGGACTTGGATGGCAAGATTTAGGTGAGTATAATAGATTCTTAGTGTTTGGTCCGCGGATTTTGAACAAATAATATGGCTATATGATCCCTCTGTTTGGAATTTCTTATTGACACTGAAAGGCCCATCCCCATTAAAGTAAAAAAATATGTTAAAATATAAAAGATACCTAAAAAGAAGGAGTAAGGGGAAAAATGGTTTAGGGGCTCCAAAGATGGGACAAGGCGCATGGGGTGCTCATGTTGGAGTCATAAAAGATAATAAGTACAATAACTATTGGGTCTGTAGGCTTTGTTTGTAAGACCAAATAAGAAACAAGGAAAACTATAAAAGAGGAAAATATAGTTGTAAATTACTAATTTTATTGATTAGGAAGGATCATAATGAATGCTAGTATGTATTAGGACCTAGAAATGTACCCAAGGGGGTGATTTAGTGTCTACAATTGCTAACACCGAAACGGTTAAAAAACTCTTAAACCCTAGATGAACTGCGATAGGGAAAGAGAGGGCTTACAATGGCATCATAAAATGGATTTTATGATCTAGTTTGATGATTGGAGCTGTAGAAAAATCTCCCAATGATCTCCAAGTGGTAGTATGAGATAGGTAAGTGTGTGGACCCTACACAAACAAAGAGTGTTTATGGAAGAAATTGAGGTATCTCTTTAAATTTTGGTATAGGAAAGAGACTCCAAATTATGGTGGATGGAGTAGTTTGGACTTATAATTCAATCTTAAGGTTCATGACATGTTCAAGGGATTAAGTTCTTAAATTGGTATTCCAAGTCAGCTAGTCGCTAGTAGTTCTAATGGAGAAAACTAGGCCAGTTTGAGAAAATGGATGTGTGAATGTTGAAACAATTACATGGAGTTGTTATTTGGGACTTGTATGTATTTTTCATGCTTGGGGTAGAGGTTTTTAATGTGCTCATATAGGTGTTGGATTCAAGTTCTTCTTGAGTGGGTTTTAGTGTATAGATCATAATAGGAAATTTTAGGTCTGATGAAGATCATAGTGTAGAGCATAGTAATATTTTTAAAAAAATGGTAAAAAGGTTTGAAGATGGTACTTAGAAAAGATTTTGAAGGATGGTCTTGTGCTTTGAGATGTTCACGACGTGATCAGGAAAGTTTCTAAAAATGAAAAGTTTGAGCATATCCTAATGAATTAGGCCTTCTTGAAAAACCTAATGAAGGAATAATATCTAATTGGTATTTAGACCTATGGAGCGTTAGATTGGATTATTTCATGTTTATTAAGTATGGTATGGTTTTTATCATATTTCATGGCAACCTAAAGGGATATGTGTGCTAGTGACGGTATATAAATAAGGTGACTAGGCCTTTGAGCAAGGTGAAGAAAAATAGAGATAAGATCGAGCTAAGGGTACTGCTTCAGTATAATAAGGTCTTGTAGACCTATGAGATGTGAAAAGCATTTCATGCAGGAAACATTCTACAGGTGATGAAGATCTGTTTTACATGGCTTATGACTAGTGAAAGAAGACTAATTGACGCGACGTAATCAACCAATAATTTTTTTGAGTATTCAAGAAAAAAGGAGTATAGGTATGGAAGAAAACTGATTGTTAGGGGCTCCAAAAGGATGGACAAGGGCGCATGGGTGCTCATGTTTGGAGTCATAAAAGATAAATAAGTACAAATAACTATTGGGTTGTAGGGGATGTGTAAGACCAAATAGAAATCAAGAAAACATATAAAAAGAGGAAAATTAAGTTGTCAATATAATTTTATGACTTAGGACATCATATGAATGCCTAGTATGTATTAAGGACCTAGAAATGTACCCAAGTGGTGATTTAATGCGCAAAGCATTATAATCCACCATAGTCTAATGTGGGTCATACTTCCTATACCAACTATGCCACGCGTTGTTATAATGTAGTATAATTTGACTTACCTTTCTATATGAGGATATAATTTCCTTTGCAGGCCATATGTACTTCACACTTGTTGAATTTACTTTGCTGCATCCTTTATACCTCTAAAAATCTCCTCAAAAGTGGCATTTTAGGATATTTTTCCAAATAAAATTGAGGTGGTGTATCTTAATGCTTAGCTCAGTGGTATTCACTAAAATGAGATAACAAAGTCTGACCTAAGACCCATACAGTAGGACTTGCATCGAGAAATCAAAACCTACTCCATGATACCCTTTGTGTAGCGTAGTTGAACTGATCCTTCTTAGCCTTCGAATACCCCTTTACTGCTAGCTGTGACCTAGTCGATGAACTCCCTTGTGTCCTAGTTATCCTACTAGATTGTACACAACATTATCAGGGATGTCCCAAACACCCACTGACGTGCCCCCTATCTGGTCAGCATGGCAATACACTATCTGTTGATGCTCATGGTGCAAGGAATCCTACAAGAGTGACTCCCAAAAACTAGCGCCTATTAATCACTATCCCATGATTTACACATTACTTGTCAGGGTGATATACGTTAAGTCATGATTCAATACGAAAAATACTATCCCAAAATCCTAGTATGCACTCGAACTTGATTTGGGTTGTCAAACTCACTAACCTGTCCTTTAACTACCTGAACATCTAGAACAGAGATACACAAGGGTCTAGACCCGATTAGGTTACGAGTCATATGCACACCCATACCATCTTATCCTCTCTTCAAATGTGCTCATATCCAAAGCTGATGGTGAATCATCTACTATGCTTTCCAAAAGTTACAGGAGGACATGATGGGTTTGTGCCTTTGAACTAACCTTAAAACACCCAAATAGATTTTCACAAACCTTTAACGATACCATCATTCTCCTTCGAACTCCAAATATGCATCAATTTCCAAGCTCAACCAACCTTAGCCTCATGGAACCTGATACAGTCTTATTTGAATCTCTCTTCTTATTCAAGTTCACTTGGGACAACACAAGGTCATTCTTTCCCACAAAGATAAGGAAATACCCCCTTCATAGTAGTAGAAATATTCAACTGGACATAGGTCGATATCTCCATTACAACCGTGGTTCTACCATCAAGAGTATTGATACACATGCAACTGGTAAAGAACACACAAATAAGATCCTTTGGGGCTACAATGCAAGGAACCTTATTTACAACATTCCAATGGACATCAATACATGGTGAATTATGTACTCCAATGTATAATTTTCACACATGATACAGGCCAAAATACCAATGACATCAATCAAAAACTCTAGTCTCCAGTCTTCAACTACATTACCAAGAAGCATAAGATTCCATATTCTTGCCATTCAAACCCTAAAAACCCAGGAACCCCAGCTTTCTTTCTGATGGATAAGACGCCAACTATTGATAACGAATCATATTGGAAAGAAGCTGAAGAATGTATCATATAACTCAGGGATTAATATTACCTATTATACCCTGGTAGATGCATTAAATCCAATTCTTATGTCCATACTCTTTGTACAAAATTATCTTGATCTGTCTTCCACCCAGATTCCATCAATAGCTCTCCACAGTAGAATCACCATCTATCAACACAACTTTCTCCACCCTTCCATATTAGAAAATAGGTCTCCAGACAATAGAATCCACAAAATGTAGGAGAATAGATTCCAATTTCAACAAAAAATGTGCAGAACCAGATCAAAAGCTCAAAACCTTCATTCGAAGAGTGAGAGGGATCTAAATTCTCACCTGAACCAAGCGTGAACCCCAAAACAACAAAAATCCCTTTACCGAACTTGACGTGTTATTTCCCTTTACATCTTGTTATCATGCATATTCCAAAATGATCAATTGCCTGCAAGGACACTACCATCAAGTCCTACTTAACCATTGACTCCCTCTATCTCACATTTGGCTTGCCACATAACTTTACCAAACCTGACGTGTTTAGATAATAACCAATGGCATCAATTGGTACCATTTTATCACAATATTCATTCAATGCCTCAACAAGGACATACCAGCTTTCCTGCTCCCCATTAACTCCCTCTATCTCTATTTGGCTTGCCAAATAACTCCAATCAGCCAAACCAATTGAATACACAGTAATCAATAGCACCAATTTTTAGGACCTTGCGCAGAAGTATCAATTTCTAGACCTGAAAAATCACTAAGGATCACCGGTCACCTACCATGTCACATGGTATTGAACTTCACTAATCCAGTTCACTCAAGGGTTGCAGAAACTATATATACCCCAATTAGACTTTCCCTGCATCCGCCTAATTCCACTCTCCCAATTATTATTCGAGCCCAAAATTTATAGTCTAAGTCCCCCTTCATGCATGTCATAATATTAGGGTTCAGATCCTATAAATCAGTGACTTGATTTAATCCTTAGAATATCATCCATGCATGTCTTCATCTGAATAGGTTAGGTCTCCAAAGCAATAGCCTTTACTAATCCACCAAGTCTACATGCCTTAGGTTTTTATTCTTAGGTCATTAACTCCATACCACTTTAACTATTATTAGAATCTAATCAGTAGTAATGGCTAAGTCTTGAATAACATTTTCTATCCATACGTGTTCCTTAGTTATTAATCGGTAGAGATCCATTAGCATCTAGGTTATAGTCACAGGGATCCAATCTTGAGCACTATAAAAGTGATTTCCTTGATCATGTATAGGAATCCTTTTCTTGATTTTCTATGTAGGAACTAGAATAAAGTTATTGGATCAATTAGTGATTACATAGAGTAATACTATATTGAACCTACTGAAATGCTATAGGAGTTAATCAAATTAAATCGAATTAAGGGAATGTTAGATCAATGACCATTGATTGTGGAATGCTCTTAATCAATTCCCAATATAAACATAATAATCGATTGAAAATAACATTAGATAATTTTCCAAATCCTACCAGTTCATTCATGGAAGAACAAAGTATCCTAAACTTATGTCACAACTGGAGAAATCTGTTCATGAGCATGAACCATTTAAATAAACCGTCACACTTATGAGTTAAGAAAACTTTGAAATCTAAAGGGTGATTAGTTACACAGAATCTCAATTGATATAAAGGATCCATCTAGGCTAATCATGATGTTAGATTTGGGTTAACTTGGTTTGCAAAAAATGTATGAGGTGCCACATCACTTTAACGTTCGTTAACAATGATTTATTATTCCACATTTATGGATTCAAGTAAATGTTCAAAGTGTGATTTCTAGGGGCATTACATAAACTGCATTAGGGTGGTGCTCCTAAAAATTTCAACAACAATCACCATCTTCTAAGAAAAAATTGGACAAGATCGTATTGAAGGGGTACAAACTCTATCGATATCATGACTTGCCAACTGGTGGATATTATCAATAATGATAGAAAGACATCTCAGGTATCTCAGTTGGGTTCTAGGTATGGTAAAAATGTAAGTCATCATGTGTAATGTAGATATGCGAGCACACACGCGCCTGTTTGATGAGATGTGACTGTTAGGAATTAATAATATCTAATATGGAATAATTCCTCACAAATCGCAATAATAAGAAGTATGAATATAATTAAATAAATTGCAAAAAAATGCACAACACAAAGAGAATATTTAACGTGGTTCACCCAATGTGGGCTACATCCACCAAGAACACTTGCTCAGATTTTATTACAAGCCAACCAGTCTTCACAATTACAATAATCAGATCTTGTTTGGAGCTATGCGCTCAACAAACCCTCCAGAAATTCACACTTGAATTCACACACACTATTCACCTTCACAAAACACACTCATATCAATGCCTATTGTATGTCCATATATTTATAAGTACATTAATAGGTAGCAAAAGAGGTAGTTTTACAAAACAATGGGTACCGAAAAACCATGGGCCCAAAAACTCGCCCATAACATGTTACCCATTACCCATGGGTTAATAAAACACCCATGAAAATTTTCTTTTTCGGGGGCTTCGCCCCCGAGCCGGGGCCATGGGGGGGGCCTTCCACCCCTTGACCCATTCAAATGGCCTGCGCCCCAGAACCGCTGTGAGGATACATGAAAAGTGTAAGTACTCTTAGTGTACAATGGAAGGTTCAACACTTTCTAACATGAAAACAGGCTCCACAAACATAACAATCTCCCACTTGGAGACTAATTTCCTACTGAGCAAGCTTCTCAACCCTTCACTAGTCATCTGTGAAGGCCAACCAAAGCTGAACATAGCTTTAGTTTTTCCCTTGTGACCACCTTGGTCATCATGTCTGCAGGATTTTGACTGGTATGAATCTTCTCCAACTTCAACTTATCTTCCTCCAAAGTTGTCCTGATGAAGTGATATCTCAACTATATATGCTTCGTCCTAGAGTGGAAAGCAAAGTTCTTAGCTAGGTGTATAGCACTCTGACTATCACTATGCAGCTTACATTCCTCCTGCTTATGCCCCAACTCCTCAAGCAATTGTTGTAACCAAATCATCTCTTTGCTTGCCTCTGTGGCAGCAACATACTCAGCCTCTGTGGTTGACAAAGCCACCAGCTTCTGTAGTTGTGAAATCCAACTCACTGCTGTCCCACCTACAGTGTAAATATAACCTGTCATGCTCCTCCTGCTGTCTACATCTCCAGCCATGTCTGAATCTACATAACCACGTAAAGTGGTGTTTGATCCACTATAGCACAAAACTATCCCCATGGTCCCTCTCAAATACCGAAGGATCCACTTTACTGCTTGCCAATGCTCTTTACCTGGATCACTCATAAATCTACTCACAGCTCCCACTGCATGGGCAATATCAGGCCTAGTGCACACCATAGCATACATCAAACTACCAACCACTGATGAGTAAGGTACCTTGGACATCTGGTTTCTTTCCTGCTCTGTCTTGGGACACTGCTCCTTTGATAACTTAAAATGGCCTGCCAAAGGAGTCCCAACCAGTTTAGCATCCTGCATGTTAAACCTATCCAATACCTTCTTAATGTACTCTTCCTGAGATAAAGTCAGCTTCCGTTCCTTCCTATCCCGAGTTATCCTCATACCAAGGATTTGTTTGGCTACCCCCAAATCCTTCATATCAAAGGATTCACTTAGTTGTTTCTTGAGTACTTTTATTTCCTGCATGTTTTTACCTGCAACCAGCATGTCATCAACATACAAACACAGGATAATATAACTTCCATCCTCAAATTTCTTTGTATACACGCAATGGTCAGAATGACATCTAATATAACCTTGCTCCATCATGAAGCTATCAAACTTCTTATACCATTGATGTGGAGCTTGTTTCAGGCCATACAAGCTCTTCTTCAATTTCTACACCATCTCCT
The DNA here is from genome assembly GCA_019776745.2 of Taxus chinensis. Lineage (NCBI taxonomy): Eukaryota > Viridiplantae > Streptophyta > Pinopsida > Cupressales > Taxaceae > Taxus > Taxus chinensis. The sequence continues at coordinate 28,262 of JAHRHJ020001025.1, read as the reverse complement.
CTTTACCTTTGACTTCATATCCTTCTGCTATTGCATATATAGCTCCTCCTCCAAATCACCATGGAGAAATGCGGTCTTTACATCTAACTGTTGTAAGCGCAAGTCTTCTGTCTGCCACTATTCCAAGAACAGTTCTGATAGAAGTCATTTTTACTACAGGAGAAAAAATCTCATCAAAATCTATACCTTGTTTTCTGTGCAAACCCCTTGACCACCAACCGGGCCTTATATCTTTTCTTTCCTCCTTCTTCCTCTTTAACTCTATACACCCACTTGTTCTGTAATGCTCTTTTTCCTTCGGTAGCTTCACCAAATCCCAAGTCTGGTTCTCCATGAGAGACTTATGCTCCTCATCCATGGCTTGCTCCCACTTCTTACCTGGCATCTACCTGCATTGCTTCATCAAAGTCTCTCTGGTTCTCCACTATCAGTGAGTAATAAATAAATAAAGAGAAGGAGAAAAATGTTCAGGTTCTTTTCTTACCCTAGAAGACCTCCTCACTGTAGGAGTTTGGGGTTCGTGTTGAGTAGGTTCCTTAACTGATTCATGGGTCACTTTCCCATCTAGAAGATCCTCTACCACTGCATATTCTTTCTTAGATTCTTCCATGTTTTCCTGCAATTGTTGCTTATACATGACTTTCTCATTAAAGACCACATCCCTAGACCGAATGATTTTCTTGTCCTTAATACTCCAACATTTAAATCCAAATTCATCACCACCATAACCAATGAAAGTTCATTTTTTCTGATTTAGCCTCTAGCTTGGTCCTATCATCCTTGAGGATCATTCTATGAACAAACACCTCACATCCAAAGACTCTAAGAAATGAATAATCGACTTTCTTATCATACCAAGCCTCCTGGGGTATACCTCCATCCAAGGCACTTGAGGGTACTCTATTTATCAAGTACATAGTTGTGTTCATCACTTCTACCCAAAAAGAAAGAGGCATTCTTGCATGTAACCTCATTGCTCCTAGCACGTTCCATTATTGTTCTGTTCATCCTTTCTGATACCCCATTCTGACTACTGGGGTTCCTGGAACCGTCTTTTGCCTGTAGATTCCATTCTTAGAACAATAATCATCAAATTCATTGCTACAATACTCCCCTCCATTATCTAACCTAAGACATTTTAACTTAAGACCTATTTCATTCTCTACCAAGGCTTTCCATTTAACAAAAGTGTCAAATACATCAGATTTGTTTCTAATACAATAAACCCAAACTTTCCTTGTTGCATAATCAATAAAAGTAACATAATAACTTGAACCCCCAAGAGATGATACCTGAGCTTGCCCCCCACACATCAAAATGTACCAGCTCTAACTTACTCTCTTTCTTCGTAGGTCCAACCTTGAGAAACCTTACTCACTTCTGTTTCCCATATATGCAGTTCTCACAGAAATCCAAACCTATTTTTTGTATATCCAGGAAAATTCTTCTTTATGATGTCCATGCCCTTATGGCTCATATGACTGAGCCTATAGTGCCATAATGTTGTATTTGCATCTGAAGCCACAAGATTACAATCATTAGTACTATCAGTGGATAAATACAAGGTTCCAACCTTCTTACCTCTTGCCACCACAAGAGCGCCCTTGGTAACCTTCCAAGAGTCAATTGTAAATATCATAGTACAACCATCACTTCCCAATTGCCTCGTTGATATCAAATTTTTCCTTAATGTAGGCACATGTCTGACATCCTTCAATAGCCATGTATTCCCATTCTGCATCTTAACCTGAAACAGAACCTTTTCCAACTATACTGCAAGGCTCATCATCACCAAGAAAAAACATGCCCAAAATCTCCTTGAACATAATCAACAAAATAATGCCTATGTGGAGTAGCATGAAAAGAAGCCCCTGAATCTAAAACCCAAGATTCAGTAATATTATGCAAAGAAAGAATCAAAGCATCCTGGCATACATTACCCGATGCCACATTTTCCTCCTTGTTTTCTTCCTGTTGTTTCTTCTTATCCCAAAGCTCCCAACAGTCCTTCCTTGCATACCCAGAATTTCCACAGTTCCAACATACAATCTTGCTCTTGGATTTTGACCTTGCCTGATCTTTCAATTTTCCACGGTTTCCTCTATTCTTTCTGTCTCCCTCTAGTTTCCACTGTCAAAGCATTCCCTGAAGTAGAAGATTCCCTTAGAGATTTTTCTTCGCATTTCCTCACTTAGAATCACCCCTACAACATCCTCAAACTTCAACTTCGAGTTAGCTGGAACCTGAGTTGCTTACCGCCATTACCAGGCTATTCCAACTTTCAGGTAAAGAGCACAGAATTAATAAATCCCTAACTTCTTCATCAAATTTCTATTGTAAACGAAGCTAGCATATTCACAACTGTATTGAAATCATTTAAATGATCTGCTACTGAACTATTCTTAGACATCTTCATATTAAACAACTTTTTCATTAAAAATATCTTGTTAGAGGCAGAGGGTTTTTCATACAACTTCCCTAATGCATCCATTAGATCTTTTTGTAGTCTTTTCCTTTGAAACATTAAATAATACCGAAGATGCAAGACACAGCTGGACTGTCCGAAGTGCCTTCGTATCCAAAAAATCCCATTCCACATCTGTCATACTTGAGGGTTTGTTCACCTTCTCAGACAATGGAGTATAAAGATCCTTCTGATAAAGGTAATCTTCCATCTGCATCTTCCAAAGACTGAAATTCTACCCGTTGAATTTATCAACCCTAGATCTTCCATCATCTTGCCATAGCTCCCACTCAAGCTAAAAAACGTTCCCTGCGATTCAACACTTCAGCAAACCAAACCAGGCTCTGATACCAATTGTTAGGAATTAAACGTAATATCTAATTCGGAATAATTCCTTAAAAATCACAATAATAAGAAGTATGAATATTACATTACATAAAAGTGCGAAAAATGCACAACAACGAAGACATGCGTATTTAACATGGTTCACCCAATGTGGGCTACATCCACCAAGAACACTTTGGGACTCATAGTTTTATTACAAGCCACTCGGGAGTCTTCACAATTACAATAATCAGATCTTGTTTGGAGCTGCGCTCAACAAACTCTCCTGAAACGCGGGAATTGCACACACTATTCACCTTCACAAAACACACTCATGCAATCCTATTTGCATGTCCTTCTATTTGGGCCCGATAAGTACATCATATAGGTAGTTGAACAGAGGTGATTTTACAAAACAATGGGTACCGAAAAAAAACCATGGGCCCAAAAATGACACAAAAAGATCCCAAAACATAGTTACCCATTACCCATGGGTTAATAAACCACCCATGAAAATTTTGAAAAATTTCGGGGGCTTCGCAAAAACAAGCCCCCCATTGAGGGGGGCTTCACCCCTGAACCCCCTTGACCCGCTCACCGGTGAGCGGGACTGCCATAAAAATATCCAAGTGTAACACATGGAAGGTGTACCAAACTCTAACATGAAAATAGGCTCCACAAACATAACAGTGTGTGAAATTGTGCCTTAGGTGCTCTTGTGCATGTCACACTTTGTGAGTAGTGAATAATAGATAGATGTAGAATTTAAATAATGTGTGCATGGAATAGAATAAACTCCCCTCCTACGAAGTGTGATTCAGATAACCAACCTTTGTCCCTTGTGATGGAGCTAGATGAATGCAAATGGAGCAATAGAATCCTTTCATGGAAGTAACCTTAGGTGGAGATAGTAATTCCTAGTGCTTGGTCCCTCATTATGATCACATAAATTTATATTTATATGGTTCTCTTGCTTTAATTTCATAATTAATCCTGAAAAGGCTGACAACCACAAATATAAGAACCTAGAAAGTTCCAAAAAAGTGAGAGGAAAGTGCAAAGAAGATAAGGTCACCCAAAGGGGACTAGGGCACCCTAGGGCGTCCCAATTCTAGATGGGTGCTCTAGTCTAGAAATAGGGAAAATGTAGTATAAAAGTACAAACTATGAAAATACTAGAGAAAGATTGAAAGTAACAACAAAAAAAAATGCAAGATGTACAAAGACATGGTTTAATTAGTACTCTTTTTCACTCAATAACCATATGAATAGTAGTATGTAATTGAGACTAAATAATTACCCAAAGTGTGTGGATTTTGTGTCTACATAAAGGAGTTGTTGTAACACCATCCGAGGTGGTATATGAAATTTAGTAAAATGTCATCGAGGACCCTAAATTTGGAGATTCATTAGTATAGACACTACATTAATGGTGGCCTTAGCTTTATCTCAAGGTTCAATAGGTTTATTCTTGAAAGTAGGCTTACTTTGGAATTTAACATTAGAGTAACTAGAAGTGTGGTCAATGTATTTGAATTTTCCCATGTAAATTAGTTTGCCTTCATGGTCCTTAGGGATATGACACAAGTGATCAAAGGAATGAAAGGTATCAAGTATGAATGAATCTAGGATAAGAGGCAAAATGATTTGTTAAAAGAGGTCTTGTAATTCAAAATCAGATAGGATACTGTTCATTTTGGTAAGATTAGTCTTATAATGTAGAACATAGTCACTAAGGTTCTCATTTAGGTCCTTATTTCATTTTATCCATTTGTGCATATGATATTTTAGTACCAATATTAATAGAAAAAAGTGCCAAATATTGGTTTGCTAACAGAGTAAAAGATTATACATAATGAACATGAAAATCATAGAAACATTGTAATGCACAATCTTGTAAACTTATAGGAAACAATTTTGTTAATCAAGTATAATAAAAATCATAATCCAAGAAAACAACTTGAAATGATCTAATATGTTCTTATGGATCTTCCTTACCATTGAAAAGTGGAATTTTAGGTGAAACAATACCGAGAGAAAGAGGTTAAGATGCAACCTTAGGTGTGAGAGGATTGCATAGAAAAAGTGAAGAATCTATAGAGGAGGAGGAGGTAGTAGCACCCCCATTTTAATTTAAGAACATTTTCTTGTAGGTCACGCACCAATATTCTAATTTATGGGTGTTAAAAGAATAATTTTATTGATTATGATAGATAAGAGGAGAAGACAAATGAATAGTATACATAGGAATGGATAAATTAAGACTAGATGATCCTATAAAGGTGGGGGGAGAAGAAACTAGAATGGAAGATATGGGAGATTGTAGATGTGACATCATTCAGAACAAGAGTAGTAGAAATATGAAGCCTCTCTGATTCCTCATGAGAAACATATAAGAATATCCAGATTATGAGGGTTGACAACTATATATTCATTTAGATCATTAGAATGTTCAATAGTAAATGCTTCAGAAGGAAATTCAACCATGATGTGAAAGAATAAAGAATCATTAGAAACCCTAAGACCCTAGAAAAACTCAAGAGACAGAGATCAACTACACAACACACAATATTCGGGTTCAAAAAATGATTTAACCTAAATGGTTAATCTTTAGGGAGATAATAATTGATGGTAGATTATTCTGCACAATTATTTTCCAAAAAAAAAGGTATGAATATCAGGAATAATCACTGAACAAAGAAAAATAATGATTGACAATGTAAAAAATCACTAACAATGAGAAGGAGAAGAAGACTTAACTGATATTTTGACTTCTGTGCAAATTTGGTCTGACCTAATGACTATAAAAGGATGGAAATGATGAGACAGAGCTGTGCTAATGAAAATATGTCCTAAACAGCTACTTAGACCAAATCGTATGGCACAAATGAAAGCATACCCCTACTATGGCCCTTTCTATACGCCCTTGTCCTTCTACAATTTCAACTCCCAAAACTTATTGGGTTTTTGCACTGCTTCCTAATATACTCATGTTTGAAATTTGGACCTTTGACACTTTGCAATGCTCAATGTGGAGCTGATTGAATCTTTAAAACCCTAGATGATGGGATCATGTAAAAAAAACATTAGCTGGGTTTTGGGTACCCATGTGCAGTGCTTATGTTGTCTCTACTCTAAATAGGTCTCAAACCACACATCACTCTCCCGCAGTATGTTATGTCTAGAATGTATGTAACCATATTGATAACATGACCTTGTAACAATGTGATTGTACTTGACATTTTCCATAGCTTGAATTGTGAGGATGTGTTTTTTATGCTTGCAGATATGAGTGGATGACTTCCCTAGAATAAATATGCAGAGTATATGAAGCTCAAGGGATCCTTGGAGTAACTTTGATAGTGATTTCTAATAGTGTGTGCTCATTGGAATGCTAGGTGTCAAGTAGATAGAATCCCCTCCTTTAATGAGAGATGAATAACTCACTTATATATGTGTTCTCGATATGGAAAAATCAGATAAATTTGAGTAAAAGAGTACCAAAGGAATTCAAATTAAGAAAAGTATTGTTAGAGGAAGAGGTATCAAAGAGGCCAAGTCATACCATAGTGTATGGGTGATCTGGAACTTTCTTGATGCTATGGTCCTAGATGTATGTGCGAGTAATCTAAAAGTTAGGATTGTAATATGTGGGGTGTAGCCTAATTTGATAGAGTAATATGCTTGTTATGCAGAAAAATAGGTTGTGTGCACAAGAAAGAATGAGTGATTTGTAGCTAGGGATAACATAATTGGTCAAATTGAGCAAGTGTGGGCTAGTGCAAGAGTGTTGTATAATTTGTGTTGTTGCAAGACATGAATTACCAAAATTATTGTCTACATTACAATTTAAAACATTTTGGGAAATTGTAATCTTGTTTCTCTCTCCATATCTAAAATATTATTGCAACTTTTGATAAAATTTATTAGATGTAAGGGATGGGATCCATGCCAGCTCTACACTGACACTATGTTGATGTAGGTGGTAGGAGGTGATGAATATACAATGTTTAGTATAGTCGATGGTCGTATTCTGAATGAATCCTTTAAAAATGTATATTAATTTTGAATAGATAATTAGAGAGTTATATTGTTGATATTTATGTATGGTTTTATTTTGAAATGCAACTACATAAATTAAAAGGATTGAAGTTAAAAATATCAATCATGAATTTGTAAAATACCATGTATGTGTGAGTAGCATGTTGTAGTTAAGTAAGTCATTGCATTTTGGAAATAATTTATTAACTTGTAGCTTTAATATCATGAAGTAAATGAATTAATCAGAAATGAAATGAAATGAAACAACACATAATTGGTAATGAAATATTCCCCTCAACTTACCCTTGTACTAATAACTTCCCTAGTGAAATAGAACAAACAAGTGAAATTCTTAATCAACATGACACGAACATATGTTATCACAAACTATCATTTGCTTATATTGCATTAAGTAGAACAACACTATGCAAACCTTTTGGAGCATAAGATGAACAATCATTGTTATTATTTTCCTTGCTAGTGAACCTTTCATAAATTTGATTTAGTGTACCTAATTCATTTACGCTCTAAACTCATGCAAGAAACCCATTATGTCGTTACTGGTAAAGGTGCTTCCTTAGCAAGTAACAAGTGAATGATTGTTTAATTTGTGTAATTTGAAATGAGTAAAATGTGTTAGTTCTAGTGTTGAATTCCTTATAAGTTGGAATGAAATTGAATTCTAGGACCTGTTAATAGGTTACTTGTGGGTGGAACTATGAAGCCTATAAAAATTATCATATTTGTGTCTAATAAGTTGAATTGTAAGTATAATGTGACACTTGAGTTTCTCCCTTTGTTAACTTGATGTTAATAAAAGTAAATAGTTTTGTTCCATGTGGAAACACATCCTTTGGAAACAAAAATACATAACTTGAAAATGAGTGTTATGTGACTTGTATGTACCTTAAAATGATGGTAACAAATGATTAAAATACATAATTTAATTGTAATAGAGATGAAATAAAATGAGGTGTATTTATGAGTAAAACATTATAATGAAATGGAAAAATTGTAACTCAGAAATAAGAGTTTTATGTCTTAACATGCTTTAATGTAGTATAAGACTAATGGTTAAACAAGAATGTAATGGTAATGGAAAGCTAATCTGATTGCAAGCTAGTACAATTGTGGATAAAATCTATTTCCCCATATTCTATGGTCTTTGCACATGTGTTATGATGAGATCCTTTGAATATATGTGGAACTGTATTGTGTTGTCATGATTGTATGTAAGTTGAATTACCTTGGGGTGAGATTACATCATTATTTATTGAAGGGATAAGGTGTTGTCAGTGAAGGGAGGAATAAAAAATTGTGTGTTTTTACTTTGGAGGAACCAAGGGTATTCGTGGTTAGTTTTATTAGAGGTATACATGTAAATGGAGGAATAAGGGGCTAGTTATAGTTGTGTTGTGTTTCATCTTGGAGGATCTAAAGGCTATCCAAGATTCCTTTGTGGAGGTATAAGTGGTAGTACATATGATGGTATCTCTCCTTTGTAAGCCTCATAGGTAGGATTGGTAGTGCGAGTCATCTTTACATTTAGTGTTAAGTATTTTTCTTATCCTGTTGTATGAGAGGGTCCTTGTTTGTGTAAGTGTATCATGTTTTTTTGAGTTCTACCAAGTGAGCCCAAGTGTTGTTGTAAAAGAAAAAAATTATCGTGGTTTTGGCTTATGTTTTTGGCCTTGTATATACGGGCGTTACACATACTATGATACTTTTAAATTAGATTACTATTATGTTATAGTTTTTAATATATTATTTTAGTTTTATGAGCATTCGTTTAGAACTGTGGAATTTTGTTTTACTTAATCTTTAACCTCATAGTTTACTATTCAATTTTTTTTAATGTCATTGCACAAAAAATTATGATATTGCATGTAGATTTTATTCATATATCTGCATCGTAATCACCAAGTAAGGTGTATTTTCATGTTCAATAAACATTTCACAAAAAATTCAAGAAGATTTATATCCAAAACCTACATTATAAATAATATTATCTGATTATTATAATCTAATATTAAAAATAAATATTAACATACTATTTAAATTCAACAATATAATGAATAAGTAACACAATAAAATATTATAATTTTTAATTATTTTTAAAAATAAAGTCAAATTGTAGTCGACCTATAGTTAGGTGCTATAGTCAACTTATAGTCAGATGTTATAGTTGCATTATAGTCATGTCTATATTCGAGCTATCGTCGAAAGGGAAAGTCAAATTAAAGACATTTTATAGTCATACTTAAAGTCACATTAGAGTCGACAAATAATCATCCTATAGTCATGAGAGAATTCTAATTAAATTAATATTTAAGTCATCTATATTCACAACTAAAGCCACATTAAAGTCACCCTATAGCCAAAATTAAATTCACATTCAAGTTGATACAAAGTCAACTTATAGTCAGGCTTAAAGTTAGGATATAATCAACATTTCAATGTCAGGACATAAGCAGCCTATAGTCGATGACTATAGGATGACATTGGGCTCACTATAGGCTAATGTTAATGCTTGACACTATAAAAATAATCTATTAGTTACACAAATAGGGATGGCCAATAGACATATGGTGTCACTATTTCTGATTATATATGATTTTTTCTTAAAAATTCTTGCATTTTCTTACTATGTTTAGTTAAATTTTAATTTAAATTTTTCATTAAAAAATCCAAATGCTATAATATATGATCTGTGAAACTAATTTTAAAAAATGTAAAATGGATTTCAATGAAACTATTATTATATTAAATCATTGGCATCGTATCGTTATCTGAGAAAACTTGTCTCACACTTTGTAATCTTATTTTAATAAAAATGATCTTATATTATATTAATGCAATACGATACAAGATAAATTTAAAATTAAAGCAGGTGGTATGAGAGCACGGCCCAAAACCACAAAAAAATCTAGGCTGATCCTAGAAAAGTGACGAAAAAACTAGGCTGAGCTTAGGAGATTACAAAAAGAAGTCAACGCCTAAAAAAAATCCACCAAACCAAATCACACAGTAGTAAAAAGCATGCCAGAAGTGGGCAAATCATGGTCATCCAGCTAACTTGAGACATGTAAGTCTTTTCATGCATCTGGGAGCTCCCAACCAGTAGTAGCATCTTCTTCTTGATCTACCTCCTTGCGAGTAGGAATATCGAGGCTAAGCAAAGGGAAATTTTCAGATGGAGGTTGTGGTGGGGGAAGATTCCAACCGTTAGTAGTATGAGGTACGACAGCAAGAAGAGAACCCCAACCCTACTGACGAGCTGGTGATGGGATCCAATGGTGAGGAGGCAGCGATCCCTGGCCATGGTGGTGAGATGGCGAGTAACTTCATTGGTGTAAAATCCCCAAGGAGTGGCTACATCGGCCACCACGGTCTGGAGGTGGGGAGTGCCTGGAAGGTGTTAGGAATTAATAATAACTAATGTGGAATAATTCCTCAGAATTGCAATAATAAGAAGTATGAATAGAATTACATAAATGAAAAATGCACAACATTGAAGCCAATATTTAACGTGGTTCATCCAATGTGGGCTACATCCACCAAGAACACTTGCTCAGATTTTATTACAAGCCAACAGTCTTCACAATTACAATAATTAGATCTTATTTGGAGCTGCGCTCAACAAACCCTCCTGAATTCACACTTGAATTTGCAGACACTATTCACCTTCACAAAACACACTCATATAAATCCTATTGTATGTCCATCTATTTATAAGTACATCAATAGGTAGCCGAAGAGGTAGTTTTACAAAAAAATAGGTATCGAAAAACCATGGGCCCAAAAAATGGCCCATAACGGTTACCCAATTACCCATGAGTTAATAAACCACCCATGAAAATTTGCTTCAGGGGCTTCGCCCCCAAACCCCCTTGACCCACTCACCGGCGATGGGACCACCTTAGTAAAAATATCCAAGTGTAACACATGGAAGGTGTACCAAACTCTAACATGAAAACATGCTCCATAAACATAACAAAATGAGATGATGGCACACGAGCAACACATGGGGCTTCCTCTAGTGTCGGAGCAGGGTCTGGAGCCGATCCACCTCCAGCACCACCTTATTGGCCTGGAATTGTATCTGCGAAAACACATTAGAGATCACCATAGACTTTTTATAAAGTAAAAAGGATTGATCAACAATATAATTAATTAAGAAAAAATACTTTATTTCTTTCCAAATCTAAAATAGAATCTCCCCTATGAAAGCATGCCATTTATTTGGGTGAACATAAGCAAAAGCTTGTTCATTGTCTCCCAAAAGGATATGCTGGCACAGTAAAGCAATGTGGCCTTAATGGAAAGAAAAATGAATGATATAAGTCTATAGGCAGTCTGGGCTTTGGGACAAAATTTCAGAAGATTTGTAATTATTGTTTCTAAGTGGCCAAAAGAATGGGAATTTGGGAGCTTGGATCCCAATGTGAACAAGACGAGCCCCGATAGGAAGTCCTTAGTGTAAAATACACCAGAGGAAATCTAAGCAATTTTGGGCTCCACACAAAGATCTCCAAGCAGTAACAAATCACCTAATTATAGACATATTGGAGTGAATTCCCCATAGCGTATTGAGTTTATCCACCATGGTAAAATGAGGTGAAAGCCAACAAGCCTTATGTTGGATTTGTAGTTGCAAAATGGAGTATCAACATAAAACCATTTATTTTACAAAACATAACTCATGTTCATTTTTTCACTCTTTCAATTTTATGCATAGAACAACATGTGATGAAATACCAAACAATCCATATATAATGTCAAAAAAAAGAACACGGGTACATAATTTCAAAAGCTAATTATAATTATCCCTTTCTATTAAATAATTAAAGATAGGATAAAAACATAATTGACCCCATTCAAAAGATAATGATAAAAATATATGAACAAACATAGGAACATCTAAGCAAGATGCACTATAACAAAATATCCAAGCACAAAAATTTGTAATTTATAATATCATTTTGTTGCGATGATAAATAAAACATGTTTATAAATGATGAACAATATACAACAAAGCAACAAGAATTATCTTGATGCCATGTAATGAATTTTAGTATCAAGAGTTGTAAAACCATATGGAAATAGGAATAATATGTAATGAGTACTTTCATCATTAAAAAATATGCAAAACAATTCTCATAGTGCACACATACAACCATATATTGTCAAGAAAAGTGTAAAGAGTAACTTACAGGAAAAGAAATTACAGTAATATATATATATATATATATATATATATATATATATATATATATATATATATATATATATATATTTCATTTTAACATAGAAACATCTCTTCTGAATCCAAAATATGACATGTAAATAAGAGGTTGTTAAATGGAGTAGGGAAATGAACACACATTATAAGTGTAATTGCAATTTTTTTAGTATTGTTGCAAGATGACTATAAGTCGAAGGTTAAAAGGGATGGTACAGATTTGAACTTCCATAGAAGGAAAGAGAGGATTGTCAATTTGTGTTATAGAAATTAAGTGAAGTGGATTCTCTTCAGTTTTTTTTATTTGGACACATGGGATATTTTGTCTTTTAATATTTATGAAAGGGAAATGGTGGGGAAAAATGGTTACTTAATGAGTGCACTCTTGAGATCCTTTTCAAAGTCAGTCCTTGTTGTTCATTGATGGAAATGTGAGTCTGTGTGACTTGTGTATTGTCAATGCTAATTCCATTTTGAGATGAATCTATTTGTGGCTCCCTCGAGTAATAGAAACCATATGTATGAATTGTAAATGGAAAGGATAATATACATGGCCAATATAGTTCTTGAAATCAACAACAAAAACCAACAGAAATACGATAGGTTTTTTTTTGTCTATTTTATAGATAATATCAGCAACTTGACCAAGTTAAACATTAACCAAACTTGTTGGAACCCATAGATTGTATATTAGCATAACTTGTTGCCCACACGAAAAAAATATTTTTGGTTTTAGATGGTTGACATCTTCCTTGATTGTGTTTTTATGCCTTGTGTACTTTGCATTGCACCTTGCAATAGACATGCCAATTGATTTCAACATTTATTTATTATGCAAAAAGACTTTATCACTTGTTGCAAACAAGTGGACATAAGTTTTAAATGTAAGTTTATCTTTAGGTGTTAAAGAATATTCTATACATGTCATGAGCAGGTTCTGATCCTTAATTTACATCTTCATTCTTGAGATTAGTCAAGAGGTTGCATAAAGTAACTTGGGAAAGGTTTGAGCATTGTTGTTGGTAAATAATGTATAAGACGACAATCATATTGAATTTGTGCCAAAAGGAAGAATCATGCGATTTACTAGTGTATATTGGAATTTCCATGACAAGATGGAGTTGACCAAGGTCACCAATAAGGATAACAGGGAAAGCACCAAAAGGATAATTCCTATGTCGGGGGAAATCTTGACACAATATGTGATAATAACTTTGGGCCACTAAATCTCATTTCATCAATGATTATAAAGAAAAAATGTTTAATAGATTCTTGGAATAAAGCATGTAGCTGGCCTTCTAAGGGTTTCATGTCTTTGATGGGTATGCATTTTAGGAAACATGTAAGATGGAATCCTAAATGTTGAATTTAGTAACCCCTGTTGGAGCTAGTAATAGAATAAGGAATTCATGTTTGTTTGTAAGAAATGTTAATGTGATACAAATGGTGTTGACGAGGAATGATTTTCCTATGACATTAGTTATCTATATTATCATTTTTAGTGGAGGTAAGATAGCTTTGTGATAAAATTGGTCGAGGATAATTTGTTTAGAGCAAGCTACTACATAGGAGACAAAGTAGTAGACATATTTGGGACAACTAAACATGTCAAGTCGATCAGATGGGTTATGCAAATGGATTCTATGAAGGAAAAGGTTATTTATTGTAAGGATTTTTTGAAAATGGGCATGTCCCAATGGTGGGTAGTGTCAACTTAAGAGTGGTCAAGCATAACAAGGTCACTTGTTTGCATGTTAACAATTGTATGTAGGTGAGATACAAGCTTCCATTCATCATTTCAATGTGCATAGAATTAACTGTTTCAATGTTAGATGTGTCAGAGCTAGAGGACACATCATTGTTTGGTAGATAACGGTCAACATGCTGTAGACACAAAATTATGCACTTTAGACATTATTTAGCCCAGTCTTATACTACTATTTATAAGGTTCTAAAGCGAATAAAGTACTAATTAATCCCACATTTTGGCCATCTTTATTTTATATTTTATTTTGTAGTTCCCATGTATTTTATAGCACTTATCCATCCATTTCGCAACTACCCCGTCATTCTAGCCCAAAATTAGGGTGCTCCAGCTTGTACTGGGGTGCCTCAATCCCACTCTGGGTGCCCCGATCTATGCACATCCTTTCTCGCTTCGTTTTGGGGCCTTTCTAGCCATTTTTTATCCTTTTCCTTTTCCCAGTCAGCCTTATTGGGATTAATTATGAAATTAAGCTTGAGATCCCTATAAATATAAAGTTATAAGACCATAATGAGGGTGCCAATGTCATACACTACTATCACTCCATCTAGAGTTACATCCATTACATCACTTGCATCCACATAGTATCATGCATCAAGTCTAGGAGATCTACATCACACACACTACATAGGGGGAGGGATTCTATTCTATTCCATGCACACATGTTATTTACATTTTATATAGTTACTATTTCTCGCTACTTCACAAAGTGTGACTGACACAAGAGCACCTAGGGCACGACATGCACACACTCACCAGAAATACACATGGGTCCAAAATGTAGTGCAACGCTCAGTGATAAGACCACTAGTTTGGCAGCTGAGGTCATTCCAACCCATTCATTTGCATATTTATTTTTTCTAGGGTTTAATACTTCCTTTTGTATTGCAGGTCATTATGTAGCTCATCCGACGATTCCAGTGCTACAGACATGCATGGTTTTAAAACAACTTGTGATCATACTAGAATCAGGTTAAGAGCTTTTACAGAGATTAGGGTGCCTAAACTATAGACCAGGACACCCGAGTACCCTCCCAGCTACCTTAATTAGTTAAGAAATTCTAGATCTAGTCTTCTTAGGGTTCCTGAGTGATCGTTTGTTCCTGAGTGATCTTTATAGAGTGGTTTTGTAAGAATCTTACAATTGGAAATTGGTTCATGTGTTCCAAGATAAAATATAATTCTCAAACAAATAGTTTACATGAAGAGTGGTTAAAGGACAACTCTAATCCAATGTGTTAACTTTTGGTGCATTCTCTAACTAGAAAGAGTCATGTATATGAGTAGAGCCTCAATTATTGCACTCATACATAGGCATATTTGTAAGAAACATTACAACAAATTTGACGTGAAGAACACAAAGAAGTAACAAAATTATAGTTGTGTGCTAACATGTATTAATATTCAATTACATGTATATGCTTCTCTAAGACTTCCTCTCGAAAGATGATGAAGTAATGATGCATATAGAGAGAAGTGAGGTGTGGGTTTTTAATGATAATAGCGAACCTCTAATGGAATTGTTCCAGAACATTGACAGGGGCAACTGGGTATGATTTTGTGAAAATCAAGTCATTGTATATCTACGTCACTCATTGTAAAGAAGATAGTTATAGATCCATGTTAAAGGATCAATTATGAAAGCTCACTATTGCTCTTGTTCTAGTAAAATGTGTGTCATGAAATTTGGACCCAAATTGTATCAATTGATCAACCAACCTACTATTAGATAGTTCTTTCAAGTGCCGACATTACTCATTAATTGTTGTGGGAAAGCAACCCTTAATAAATTTTTTTTTAAAATAGCTACAATTATCTAGCTGCAATGGTGCATTATTAGATTCACTAAGAAATAATGGAACCAATGGTGGCTATCAAATCTTCCACCAAGGTACCACATAAAATAAAGGGCATAATCATGCATTTAGACTTCTTGTATATGTGTATATTAAAACCCAGCTTGCCCTGAAGGGAAAAGGCAAGGGAAGGCCATTACAAACAACCCTTTAGTGTTGTAGCCACTAATAGGGGAGATTCCAACAAAAATATACAGTATAGTAGGAGTTATGTTCTATTGTTGGAGTTGTAAGTAATCACATATATTCTCTATATTTGTGTACGTGTTTGGGATAATGTTAACAAATGAAGATGGTTTTTATCGTAATGAGTTGAGAAAATATGTGTCTTTGTTATCAAATGGTTCCCTATTACACAAATCTGAAGCATGAGAAGGTTTTTTTGTTGTAGGAATTGAAATTGGAATATCATGTAGGCTATAAAATGTAAATCTAGAAGATGGAAAAGAAAAATAAATAGGGTTGAGGAGGAAGAGAATGTTAGTAGTTACTTTTTAAAAAATTTATGCAATTATGTTTTTCTTTGCTTCAAGGTTTTCTTTTAAATGCAAGTGCAAGGAATGGTAAAAAAATATATTTTTACATCGGGTAATGGTTAGAGTGCCTTTTTCTCAACATTTGCAACATTAAAAACGAGATAGTAAATTCAAAAAAGGAAACAAAAAAAGTGTATCAATTACCTCAAGGATTTTTCTAGAGACAAATTTTAAAAAGTAAAGTGTTGTAATCTATATGGGGAAAATAGAAAAAATGGGTGTATATATATATAGGATTTTTCCCCAACAAAAGACACAAAGGACCATGAAGTTACATAAGAAACATGGTTTGAGAAAAAAAAGGTCAAAGTGGTGAAGTGTACAAGTTAGCAAAGGTAAAAAATTGATCAAAGTTGTTCCGCCTGATGAACTTTCATCAAGAGGAGGTTTCTCTCAAATTTTTTGTAAACTTATAGGTGATACTGCCAATCCTTTCTGCTCCTTTTAGGGTTTGCATGTCTTGATGGGTATGCATTTTAGGAAACATGTAAGCTGGAATCTAAATGTTGAATGTAGTAACCCCTGTTGGAGCTAGTAATAGAATAAGGGATTCATGTTTTGTTTGTGAGAAATGTTAATGTGATCCAAATGGTATTGATGAGGAATGATTTTCCTATGACATTAGTCATGTATATTATCATTTTTAGTGGAGGAAAGATAGCTTTGTGATAAATTGGTCGAGGATAATTTGTTTAGAGAAAGCTACTACATAAGAGACAAAGTAGTAGACATGTTTGGGACAACTAAACATGTCAAGTCGATCAGATGGGTTATGCCAATGGAGTTTATGAAGGAAAAGGTTATTTATTATAAGGTGTTTTTGAAAACGGGCATGTCCCAATGGTGGGTAGTGTCAACTTAACAGTGGCCAAGCATAACAAGGTCACTTATTTGCATGTTAACAATTGTATGGAGGTGAGATACAAGCTTCCATTCATCTTTGCAATGTGCATAGAAATAACGGTTTCAATGTTAGATGTGCCAGAGCTAGAGGACACATCATTGTTTGGTAGATAACGGTCAACATGTTGTAGACACAAAATTATGCACTTTAGACCATTTATTTAGCCCGGTCTTATACTACTATTTATAAGGTTCTAAAGAAAATAAAATACTAATTATCCCACATTTTGGCATATTTATTTTATATTTTATTTTGTCGTTCCCAGTATTTTATAGCACTTATCCATCCATTTCGCAACTGCCCCGTCATTCTAACCCAAAATCAGGGTGCTCGAGCATGTACCTGGGGTGCCCTAGTCCCATTATGGGTGCCCCGATCTATGCACATCCTTTCTCGCTTCATTTTGGGGCCTTTCTAGCCATTTTTCATCCTTATCCTTTTCCTAGTCATCCTTGTGGGATTAATTATGAAATTAAGCTTGAGAGCCCTATAAATATAAAGTTATAAGACCATAATGAGGGTGCCTAGGTCATTCCATCTTATCACTACTATCACTCCATCTAGGGCTGCATCCATTGCATCACTTACATCCACATAGTTTCATGTAATCAAGTCTAGGAGATCTACATCACACCCACACTTCATAGGGGTGAGGGATTCCATTCTATTCCATACACACATGCTACTTACATTTTCTATAGTTACTATTTCTCGCTACTTCACAAAGTACAACTAACACAAGAGCACATAGGGCACATGACATGCACAATGCACACCAGAACTACATCCATGGGTCTAAAATGTAGTGCACCACTCAGTCATAAGACCACAAGTTTAGCGGCTAAGATCAGTCCAACCCATTTATTTGCATATTTTACCTTTTCTAGGGTTTTAGCAGACTTCCTTTTGTATTACAAGTCGTTATGCAACTCATTTGACGATTCCGGTGCTACAAATAGGCATGGTTCTGAAAGAACTTGTGATCATACCAGAATTAGGTTAAGCACTTTTACAAAGATTAGGGTGCCTAAACTATAGACCAGGACACCCGAGTACCCTCCCAGCTACCTTAATTAGTTTAGAAATTCTAGATCTAGTCTTCTTAGGGTTCCTGAGCGATCGTTTGTTCCTGAGTGATCTTTATAGAGTGGTTTTGTAAGGATCTTACAATTGGAAATTGGTTCATGTGTTCCAAGATAAAATATAATTCTCAAACAAAGAGTTTACATGAAGAGTGGTTAAAGGACAAGTCTAATCCAATGTGTTAACTTTTGGTGCATTCTCTAACTAGAAAGAGTCATGTATATGAGTAGAGCCTCAATTATTCCACTCATACATAGGCATATTTGTAAGAAACATTACAAAAAATTTGACGAGAAGAACACAAAGAAGTAACAAAATTATAGTTGTGTGCTAACATGTATTAATATTCAATTACATGTATATGCTTCTCTAAGACTTCCTCTCGAAAGATGATGAAGTAATGATGCATATAGAGAGAAGTGAGGTGTGGGTTTGTAATGATAATAGCGAACCTCCAATGGAATTGTTCCAGAACATTGACAGGGGCAACCGGGTATGATTTTGTGAAAATCAAGTCATTGTGTATCTACGTCACTCAGTGTAAAGAAGATAGTTAGAGATCCATGTTAAAGGATGAATTATGAAAGCTCACTATTGCTCTTGTTCTAGTAAAATGCGTGTCATGAAATTTGGACCCAAATTGTATCAATTGATCAACCAATCTACTATTAGTTAGTTCTTTCAAGTGCCGACGTTACTCATTAATTGTTGTGGGAAAGCAACCCTTAATAATTTTAAAAAAAAATAGCTATAATTATCTAGCTGCAATGGTGCATTATTAGATTCACTAAGAAATAATGGAACCAATGGTGGCTACCAAATCTTCCACCAAGGTACCACATAAAATAAAGGGCATAATCATGCATTTAGACTTCTTGTATATGTGTATATTAAAACCTGGCTTGCCCTGAAGGGAAAAGGCAAGGGAAGGCCATTACAAACAACCCTTTAGTGTTGTAGCCACTAATAGGGGAGAGTCCAACAAAAATATACAGTATAGTAGGAGTTATGTTTTATTGTTGGAGTTGTAAGTAATCACATATATTCTCTATATTTGTGTAAGTGTTTGGGATAATGTTAACAAATGAAGATGGTTTTTATCGTAATGAGTTGAGAAAATATGTGTCTTTGTTATCAAATGGTTCCCTATTACACAAATCTGAAGCATGAGAAGGTTTTTTTGTTGTAGGAATTGAAATTGGAATATCATGTAGGCTATAAAATGTAAATCTAGAAGATGGAAAAGAAAAATAAATAGGGTTGAGGAGGGAGAGAATGTTAGTAGTTACTTTTTAAAAATTTTATGCAATTATGTTTTTCTTTGCTTCAAGGTTTTCTTTTAAATGCAAGTGCAAGGAATGGTAAAAAAATATATTTTTACATCGGGTAATGGTTAGAGTGCCTTTTTCTCAACATTTGCAACATTAAAAATGAGATAGTAAATTCAAAAAAGGAAACAAAAAAAGTGTATCAATTACCTCAAGGATTTTTCTAGAGACAAATTTTAAAAAGTAAAGTGTTGTAATCTATATGGGGAAAATATAAAAAATGGGTATATATATATATATATATAGGATTTTTTCCCGAAAAAAGACACAAAGGACCATGAAGTTACATAAGAAACATGGTTTGAGAAAAAAAAAGGTCAAAGTGGTGAAGTGTACAAGTTAGCAAAGGGTAAAAAATTGATCAAAGTTGTTCCGGCTGAGAACTTTCATCAAGGAGGAGGTTTCTCTCAGAATTTTTTGTAACCTTTAGGGTGATAAATGCAATCCTTTCTTCCTCCTTGTAGTGTTCCTTTCTAGATGACAATGTGGACAAGTATTGATGGACAAGGGGAGATTAATCGTAAGGTAACCTAGATAATTTCCTAGGGCACAAAAAACTAGGAGGTGTTGAATTCTCTAAATATCTCAAGGAGGAAAGTGATAAAATAAAGGAATAATGATTCCAATTCTTGTTAGGATTGGAGATAATTAATCTAAACACCAAGACGATCCACAATAATAGAGGTATAAAATGAGAATATAAACTGAAGTAATGAGAATCACTTATGATATTGTGGGAAGTAATTATTATCTAGGTTGAAATTATATTTTATCAAAGAAGGATTTAAATTCATTGCGTTGAAGTCAAATAATTGGTGCTACTATTCATTTATTTTATGTAAACCATACATTTAGATAAACTGCATTTTTTCCTTGATACAAAATCTCCCTAAAATAAAATCCTTGAAATATTTGTGAAGAGATATAAATAGTTTATTTTATGGTCATAGGTGCATTCTATCGGGAGAATATCCCTCGCCTTGAATGTATTGTATATTCTTGCTACATTATGACATCCTTAATCCAACATGATTAGATCTGACCAACTCTACATAATGTCCTCTCACTACATTCCTGCCATATTAGAAAAAGTTCAAGTTCAGTCCTCTTCCTCGTGTTCTGTTCACATTTTGTGTGCATGCTCTATTGAGTGTTGGTCATTATCATACCCCAAACATCATTTTTCTATGCATATTGCTATACAATCTTTCACTTTGTCATGCTATAGACTATACAGTTGTGTTTATTATGCTTAGGATCCTACACATTTGTGAATCTACCCATTGCCTCATTCTAAATTGGATAGTGAGAAGATATTGTCAGAGCTATATGGGTAA
The DNA here is from genome assembly GCA_019776745.2 of Taxus chinensis. Classification (NCBI taxonomy): domain Eukaryota; kingdom Viridiplantae; phylum Streptophyta; class Pinopsida; order Cupressales; family Taxaceae; genus Taxus; species Taxus chinensis. The sequence continues at coordinate 7,382 of JAHRHJ020001025.1, read as the reverse complement.
GTGCACCAAGTTGGGGGGCTAAAAGGGGGTCTTAAGTGGACACATTTTTTTGAAAAATAAAAAACTTCAACTTGTACAAGTTTTTTGAAATAGTTACATTCAAAATTGGAAGATGTTGTATAAACATGAATCGTAGAATTTTGAGTCTAGTTTCTAAGCTACTAAATTTTATTGAAAACAGATAAGTTTAAGTGGGTCAAATAACTAAAATACCAACAGGTGCTCTTGTTTTTGTTAAAAAAACATAATAGAGTGACTTTCGTGCACCTTGCCATTTTTTGAGTACCATTTAGTATTTTTGAAAACCCTTTCGTAAAAAGATAGCTAGGAGCATCTAGTTTGTGCTAGAAGTTTTTTTAGATTTTTTTAGTGAGTATTTATTTTTTAGTGATTTTTCTAGTACATAAATTTTATGTTTTGAAAAATAATGGAGCTCTAACCATGCACCCCCCCTAACTATCTCAAAAAAAAAAATTAGATTTTTTTTTGAATATGTATAGAATTAGGCCTAGTTTATGCTAGTATAATTTGTTTTCAATTTCAATGAGCTAAAAAAAATATACGACGAAAGATAGACATACTTAAACTTTAAAAAATAGCTATCAAAAGACATAGTTAAAAAATAAATAATATGCAAACCCTATATTAGTTAAAAATTTTGAAAAATTATATTTTTAGAAAGAAGAAACTCTACTCTACATCGTGGTATTTTTTTTAAACGAATCAATCGTTTTATGTTGGTTTATCAGAGAGGAAGTGACATTTTTGCATTTTCCTACAAAAACACGTTGTTTGTTGTGTTTGTGGAGGTCCATGCCTCAAGATTAGGGATTTAAACCGGATCCAAGCCTAGAGGCATTCATTTGAAAAAGGAAAAACAAAAAACCCGTACGTGCTATAACACGTATGCGGTATAACGTGTGCACGTTCTGCATAGTATAGACATTATATGTGCTTTTGACATGTGTCTATTTACAAAAATATAAGAAATAATAAAATATAAATAATAATAAATTAAAAACTTATACTTTAAATTTATTTTAGTAAATAAAAGAAATTAGGGTTACTCTGCACCTTATGGAACTAGTCTCACAGCTCCATGAGTCACAATTTAGGAGATAATTTTTTATAGTATAATCTGGTCAGTACATAACTAATTTTGAAGATTTCAACATTCATCCTAAATCTTTTAGCATTTAAAATCTACAATCAAAACCCTAAACCCTAAACCTTGAAGCATGATCCCTAAACCCTAAACCCTAAACCCTAAACCCTAAACCCTAAACCCCAAACCATAAATCCTAAACCCTAAAACCTTAAACCTAAGCCCTAAAACCTAGACCTTAAACATTAAGCCCTTACCCATGAGCCTTAAACCCTAAACCCTGAGCCTTAAACCCTAAACCCTAATCCCTAAGCCCTAAGACCTAAACCCTAAACCATGAACCATTAGCCCTAAATGTTAAACCCTAAACCCTAAACCATAAAATCTAAATCCTAAACCTTAAACCCTGACCCCTAATCCTTAATACCTAATCCCTAAACCCTAAACACTGAATCCTAAACCCTAAATCTTAAGCCTTGAACCCTAAACCCTTATCCCCGAACCCTAAAATCTAAAGCCTAAAACCTAAACAATGTACCCTACGCCCTATGCCTTAAACCATAAACCCTAAACCCTAAATCTTAATCCTTAAATGTTAAATCCTAAACCCTATACCTTGAACCCAAACCATAAACCATAAACCCTAAGCACTAAATCCTAAACCCTAAACCCTTAACCTTGATCCCTAAACCCTAACCATAAACCCTAAAACATAAACCATAAACTAAACCCTATAAACCCTAAAACCTAAATCCTAAACCCTAAAGCCTAAACCTTGCACCCTAAACCCTAAACCCTAAACCCTAAACCCTAAACCTTGAAGCATGAGCCCTAAACCATAAAACCTAAACCTCGAACCATATTTCATCAATATTTCTTGGTCTCGTACCTATAACTATCATTGAGTCTACTTGTATAACTACCATGTTTATGAGATGTGGTACAAGTAACTAAATGAATACAACATCTATTGTGTGCCTTGCAATGCATATTACACATCTCTGCCAAACTTGTTTCTCCCCACATATACTTGCGCTCTTGAATGTCAATTTCCTCACACTCTGAAAAAAATCACATTTATCATATTTCCATGTATGATATTATGTAAGCCAGGATGATCCATTGGAAGATGGAAAAAATAACCATCACAACACAAAAATTAATCTCAAAGGAAATGGAAGAAACATAGAAAATATACCAATGCGGAAGTGTAGGATCATAAGTGAATTGCCTTCAATATCCTCTCCTATGGAAAAAGAGAAATATCTTCTGCTACTGGAATGGATAATTTTTTTTATATAACTTCCTAAAGTGTTGAAAATAAGCATAGCAACAAGGGAATAACTAAGAACATAAAGGGGTTATCAATCACCTATTAAATATTTCTTGCTTAGTTTTGAATGGGAGTCAGCTAGCCTACACCTTAGTGACCTTTCATTCATTGATAATTCCTTCTATGATAAACCCATGGATGTTTTTAAAAGTTCCTTCAAAAAGATAGGGGTAGTCATCAAGCCTAGTGAAGGGTGTGATGTGATTTCCAAATAACTTGAAATTCATACAACTTTAGAGTCATAACACAAATTTACAAATATCTCTATCATTATAAATGGAAGCTAAGTAACGGTGTCTCCCTGTATCCAAGAATCGAGGACTACTAGAGTCTGTGATAGGATTGGACATTAAATAATCATTGAGTGTTTGAATCAGAATGTCGTTGCATTTGGAGAAATATTTTCAAACATTTGAGTAATGCATCTTGGAAAATTAAATTGAACCTTAGAAATCCTCTCAAATTTCCAGCTTACACAAGCACTCTCTTTGAATGTTCTACCTAAAAGTCAATGAACCCTTTTTAGTTGAATACTCTCTGTCAATACTAATAAGAATATGTAAGACAAAAAACATTACAGTGATTGAAATAGTTCCCATGCGATGGGAAAAAGAAGATAAATGTATTGGGTGATATTTCTGTGTACCAAATTGTTCTTAGATAGCTGGCATTTCCCTCCTTCAAAATATCAATAGATGAAAGGCATCAAATTGTGATGAATCCCTTTGAATGTTCTACCTACGAAGAAAATGAACCCTTTTTGGTTAAATAATCTCTGTCAATACTAATAAGAATGGGTAAGACATAGAACATTACAGTGAGTGAATGGGTGAGCCTAAAGCTCAAGCCCTAAACCCCGAGCCTTAAACCCTAAGCCCTAAACTCTGAGACCTAAACCCTAACCCCTAACCCCTAAACACTAAACCCTGAGCCTTAAACCCTAAACCCTAAAACCTGTACCATAAACCCTAAAACATGACCCTTAAACCTTAAATCCTAATCCATCAACCCTATACCGTAAACCCTCAACCCTAAACCTTAAACCCTAAGCCCTAAACCCTAAACCCTGAGCCCAAAAACCTAATTCCTAAACCCTAAACACTAAATCATAAACCCTAAACCCTTAGCCCTAAACCATAAACCCTAAACCCTTAACCTTGAGGCATGAGCCCTAAACCCTAAACCCTAAATCCTAAACCCTAAACCCTGAGTGCTAAACCATAAACCCTAAAATCCAAACCCTAAATACTGAGCCCTAAAACCTAAACCTTAAACCCTAAACCTTAAACATTGAATCCATAAACCCTAAAATCTAAACCTTAAACCCTAAACCATAAATTTTAAACACTAAACCCTAAACCCTAAACTATGAAATCTAAACCTTGAACCCTGAGCCCTAAACCCTAAATCCTAAATGCTAAACCCTCAACCATTAATCATGATCCATAAAACTTAAACTATTAACCCTAAACAAGAAACTGTGAAACCTAAACAATGAGCCCTAAACCCTAAACCCTAAAAAAATTGAACCATGAGCCCTAAGCACTAAACCCTAAACCCTAAACTTTGAGTCTTAAACCCTGAACCATGAGCCCTAAACCCTAAATCATAAATCCTTACCGAAAGGAAAGTCCTAATAAGATCATTCAGTGTGTTTTAGTGTTTAGGGATCAGTGTCTAAGGTGATCGATCAACTCATTTAGTTTTGATGAGAGAATACTTCCTCCGAAGGCCTAAAGTGAGGATCTCATTTTAGTAAGAAGTAGACAAACATCATAGAGCTGATTTGTTGCCACTAAAGTGAAGTATGGACCAAATTTCAAAATTAGTACCAATTCAAGTAGTGGTAGGGCCAAAATCCAATCCAGAAGTTCAAAAAACCTACAAAACGACTATATGTTTTCACAAAACAAAGACCGACTACAATATATATGGCCTGAAAGTCTTAGGTCATTGCTGAAATTCTGAAAAATGAGTAAGTACTGAAAAATTTAGATTCTGAATAACTATTTTCTAGATTATAACTGTTAGAGCTATGGGACCAGTTCCATCAGGTGCAAAGTGACCCTAACGTCTTATATTTACTAAAAAAAATTAAATATGGCTCCTTCAGGCCCTCCTAAACTTAATATAGACCAAAACACGTACACGTTTCATAGCACCAGAAACACGTGCGTGTTATAACGTGCATGTGTTTTAGGTTCGTGAATCTTCAAGCCTAAGAAAATGTAATGCAACCACCTTTCATTCATTTTCAGGTTTTTGGCCATTTTTTGCCCCCCCCAACTTGGTGCACTTACCCATATGCAACCTTCATGAAATTGTGAAGTGTCAAACTTTTGTTTTAATATCATTTCATCCTAAATACATTATTGTCATCAATATTTTGTTTTAAATTTGTGTTTTTATTAAATTTTTTAGATGCTTCAATGTTTCAAATTTTAAATTCATGGATGTCTATGCATCAGAATAGTCTCTTTTGTATTTGTTTTTTCTTAGTATGTCATATGTGAAATTTTTCTATGTTTTATTTTTAAATCAATCAAATTTTATATGCTGAAAAAGTAATATTTAATTACTTTTTAGGTGTCATTATCATGTTGAATCAGTTAGGGTTATATTGAGCCTCGAGTTGTTGTCAAGACTTTAAAATTTAAGTGTTATTATTATCGTCGCCAAGTTTGTATAGTAAAAATAGTTCTCGATTTGTATTAAATGTGTCAAAAATAAATAAAACATTGCATCATTGTAAATATGTGCATTTTTTGGTGGAAACAGGAATCTGAAGTCAAACCTTTCACATTGGGAGGGGAGTTATAAAAATAAATACAATGTGGAAATATTTCAGCTTTAATTTCCAATTAGGTGAGTATTATTGGAGGATAAAGAAACTAGATATCAGAGGGTAGTAATCATCCTCTCATTCATCACTAACAAAGGGGTCGCATGGTGCAGTAGTGGAAAACCATTTGCACCAAAATTATTAAATCAAATATTAGTCTTTAGATGGAAACGATAATCATATTATATTATTCATGATCATAGTGGCAATTATATACAACACTGGTTACATAGGCAAAAATGAGGACTAAGTCCTCAACCTTTATTTTCTGTGTATGGTGTGATAACTACAAACATATGAATAAGATATCACTTGAATATGAAGATATTCTAATTGTTGTACTTCATTGATTGGCCAATGGGAAGATCACTAGAAGTGAAATTGAGAACTGTTGAGTTTTCATATGTAGGCAAATGGTCAGCCGGTGAAAGAGTTCACTAGAGTTAAAGCGGGAATTGTTGAGTTCTCATATGTAGGTGATCATGTACAACCAATATCTAGAATAGAAGAACTGCATATGTAAACCTTGCATCTTGTAAGGACACATTTCTATTTCATTTCCTATAGTGTGGTTACACCCCATGTTTACACTTCAGGGGAGAATGTTAAGTATTATTTAGTGCTTACATTAATAAGTTGTAATTAATATGTGTAAAATAATAATAATTAGTGTTGGTTGAGTTGTTGAGAACAACTCATGTATAGAGTAAGTATTATTATGTAGCTATGGATAGTTGTTTTAACAAATCTCCGTAATAATGTTCGGTGCTAGATTTGTGGGCATGAATCCTTATTACAAGGAGATTGTGTGCCTATATAGTTATGTACCATGTTATTGAACATGAATGGAGAGATTAATGTTGTTTAGTTAAATAAACCTCTTTCCAAATTTACAGTACTAATTTTTTTCAGGGGCATATCTTATCTTCTTACCCTAATTCTTACTGTAGACACCTAAATTCCACTTTTGCAATCTTATTGCCAAACGCACAGAAATCATTCTCATTCTTACCAATTCCACCATAATTAGTGATTTCCACTAATTATCTAGCGTTTCTTACCACTTTGGTCAATTAACAAGCGATTTTTTGATCACCAAACCTCTTTCGCATTCAAGATGCCACTTTACAACAAATCTTAAGTCAAAATCCTCTTCAAAATAGACAATTAGCAATTATTAGCTAATTAAGCCTATTTTGCCCTTGTTTTGGTCAATATACCTTATTATTGGCTCAAAACCCTCTTCCAACCACTCAAAATCAACCCAATTCTCTCCACAACGTCTCAACAAGCTTCAAAAGCTTATCTTAGCCTCCTAGTTAACTCAAAGCATTTGATTAAGGCTCCACACATCTTAATCACTTGATAATTCACTAATTATGATTAAAAAAGCTTAATCATGATGAAAAATTCTTAATCTTCTTTGTAATTTTAGTCCCACATGAACCAAGATGCAAGTTTTACTCAAAGGAAAAGCTATAAATAAGACTAAGTACTACCTTTCAATTTTACACACCATGCATTTATTTACATCCCATATAATAAATATGATTTATAAGCCAAGTTCAATCCTTGCCTAAAACCTTTAACAATGTTAGTAGATGGATATTGAAAGTGACTTTGTAAGTCAGTTGGAGAGGCCATTTCACCTTGTTTGGAGTAGTAACCATACCCAATGTGATTTCCCTCTTAGGTCTATTTAGGCCTATGTTAGGTAATTGAGCATATTAGTAGGCATGTTTCGTTAGATTTTGAATTGTATTCATGTTAGTTAAGCATTCCTTTAAGCTTATATCTTAATTTTACATTCCTAGAGTTACAACCTTGACTAGAGGTGGCAATGGTGTTAGCCTTCCTTAGTTAGTCATGTAATTCACTTTGTAAAGTTTGGGGGTGCTTTCATTTGGCACGCTTGGTGGGAAAATACCCCATTGCATTCAAATTTTAAGATTTTTAACTTAGTTTCAAAGTTTTTCATTTCAAGTTTTCTAGCTTATTTTCAAGTTTCCTAGATTAATTTCAAGTTTTCTAGTTTAATTTCAAGATTTTTAGAGCACTTTCAATATTTTTAGATTAGTTTCTCAAGCTTTATAAATTAATTT
>JAHRHJ020001024.1:0-36753 GCA_019776745.2 Taxus chinensis | reverse complement strand
AATATTACACTAAATGGGTAGAATACAATCCCCTCATTTATACAAAATCAAATAAATTATGTGAATTCATCAACCATCACATCATTTTTCATTTTGGTGTTCCTTACCGCCTCATCACTGATAATGGCAAGAAATTTAGAAAAAATGCTACGTAAGTTGTGCGACGATTTTGGCATTTAACTCGGTTTCTCATCACCTTATTACCCAAAAACCAATGGCCAAACAGAATCAACCAATAAAACCTTGAACAAAATTCTTATGAAAGTAGTTGACAATACTGGCAAGGAATGACATATGCACATCCCTTTCGCCTTGTGGGCTTATCGCACTAGTATTCAAACTTCAACTTCTACCACACCTTTTTCTCTGGTCTACGGGACTGAGGCTGTCTTGCCTCTCGAATTCCAAATTCCATCTCTCCACATCTCACTACAAGACATGCTCAATGATGATGATTTTTTCTAGGAACGTTTAGCACAACTTGAGTTATTAGATGAACGTCGTCTCAATGCTCTTGATCATCTCCAAATCTACTAAAAACGTATCAAGTGTGCCTATGAAAAATGTGTCCATGAACACACCTTCCATGTTGGTGACCTCATCCTGAAGGAAAATCAACATATAACCAAAGAAGAGAAAAGTAAATGGGGAAAATTCACTCCTAATTAGCTTGGACCCTATTACTCATACCTATGGATTAGGTGTTTATTTTTTGTCTTCACTTGAAGGTAAACCTGAACCTGAGCCCCTCAATGCCTTGCATCTTCGACCATTTTATTATTAACATAAATTCCTATATCACTTTTTGTCAATTTACCACTCGTCCCTTGAGCATTGTTCACCTTTCATATTACCTGTTTTTTAGGATCAACAACTAAACAAGAATCATGTGATTACCTGTCACCTTTCAGCCTTATCTTCAATATGAGTACCACGAATCTACTCATAACATGATTCTCTTGGATAATTTTTATCTTTCAAAATATGGAATCCCATGGTAGTTTATCACTTGAAACCACCTCTTTCATATTTAACCTCTGTGTGTTATGGTTTTGTCTTCTAAAAAAGAACCTAATCTTCCTCTATAGTCTTGTCCATGACTTAAAATTTCTATATAAAAAAACAAAAAACAAAATGGGAATCAACTCCTTGAGTCAAACTTCCAGCAAAAATACGAATCCCTCAAAAAGGACATCTCTTCTCACTATGTCGCCACTATAAATAGACTGCTCCCTTGAAGGACAACTATATAAAGTCATTGCAAAAATACAATAAAATGTTTAGAATCTTCCTGCATCGATCAGCTTCACAAAGACCTCAAGGAGATAATATACTCATCCCATCTAGATTCCTCACATCGATCAAGTCGATTAAAAAGAAAAAATGAAGAAAAGTGAAATTTTCATATGGACTTGCCATTTTTTGATCTTGGGTTTCTTGTTAGGTAACATACTTTTTACACCTAGTTATGCGAAACCACCCACTTTCAACCATTTCCTTGTCACCCTACTTTCTCTAACTCAGGACGTGCCATAACTTCAACATTTCATGATCATGTGACTTCTCACCTTTATAATAGTCCATTCAAGCAAACATCTTTAGGGTCTACATTCTAATCCCATCTAGGTATGTAGAACCATTAGGGTCTTATAATAAGCGACGCTTTTACTACCTCCAACATTCACCTTCCTCATTACTTATTGATTACCTATCCAACCAGACCATCGAACCTACAGTTCACCACCCAACCATTGCTTTCACCTAAGAATCAATCTGCTTACTACATTCAATCATGCCTAAAATTTACAACCCATTCCTCTAATCATCAATTCTTGCTTCCTAGCTTATTATAGAACTACTACCATCGGTCTGAGGCCCCTTTTTTCACTGGGCTATGTCGGCAAGCACTCAAGGGTCATGGGGCCCTTGAGGTTAGCTCAACCACGATTTACCCCAACCTATTTTCCCCCGAGTTTCTATTCATATTCTATCTTAGTTTCCATTTTCTAACAAACTGGGAAAGTAATAAAAAACATACATATCTACCCATGTTATCACAGCATGAAAACTCCATCATCATTTCATGCACCTTTCCTAATATCAATATTTTGGGAAATCTACACATAACATACATATAACTCCTCATTATTTCCATTTACCAATAACTTGGACATTAAAACAAATTCATAACCATGACTACATCATCTATGCTACTCCACCAAGCCTCAACCAAGATACTCCACGTGCTATGACCTAACTCCCCCCCTATAACCTAACCCACCATGCTAAAATCAACTAACCTACTCAATCCTTCCTGAATCTTACTCACTTCATCATGCCTAAATTACCCTATTTCCATCACGTATAAAAATAATAATGGAAATCAAATACAATAATCCATAATTTGGATGTTCAACAAATTAATATTTGAAATCATATAAAAAAAATCCTCGCATGATGAACATGTTTACAATCAATCCAGTTAGAACTTCGTAATAATTATTCCATCCTCAAATATGTAGGATAAAATAAGATAATATGCATGATTGGTTCATCAAATTGGCATGGATTAACAAATCTCTTTCGATTTGTTTCATTATGAAATAATTGGACATCTACAGTTTTATTTAAAATATAATTTAAATAAAACTAGTATCAAATCAAATAATTATATGAGCTGTAATGAGGTAATCTAATAATGTGTACAAGGTTCCAACAAAACAACTTGCAAACATCTAATAAGATCTTTATGCTTCTATAGAGTTTCCCTCATTTTAAACCTTTGACAAATCAACATCCGCAATAGCCTTTATAATCATAAGACTCCCTTATAATTCAATTTGCACTCAACCACATTCAACATTCATTAAGATTCTTTTTCACCAAATATTTTTGAAAAGGGTAAGCAAGTTCTTCCTAGAACATTGGTTTTCCAGTATCCAACTTAACACAAAATAAGGAAATGATACAAATTCATCCTTCAACATTGTCATTATTACTAAAAAGGAATAATTAATTTCACAGTTAGCTACAAAAACATTTATCCTTTTAATTTCTAGCATATTCAAGAGTTTAGTACACAATTATAAATTACCAAATATTTTATCTTATTTGTAGCAAACAAAAACTATCTCAACATTGATCTTTCCTAAAATGTATATATGGATAAGCACAATTTTTGACAAGGAAACTAGATGATTAAAATATCTTGATTTTACCATCATTTTAACTTACTCCAGCATCCATCAATAAATTAAGAAGATAAACAAGACCACATCCTAAAAATAAAGCATTCACAAATCTTAAAATTTTGAACAAAGTTTCCATTGAGAGGCCACAATTTTTGGGCCCTAGTAAATAACTCAAATTCATGATTATCTCTGTAACAGGGATAAAAATGGACCCAATATATTATAATCCCAACTATGACCAATATACAAGCATTGAAATATTGCTTTAATGATTGCAAAAATGAACTCATTGGAATGAATACACGCATTTAAAACTTGCAACTACAAACCAAACCCACAAATATTGATTTCATAAGGAACTAACAAGATTCAAATACTCAAGTATGACATAAAAACTTTGAAATCATCAAATATAAATCCATACATAGTTTTAATTTCATTCACGGTGAAATCCTTGAAATAAAGGATAAAATCCTGACTATGCAGGTCGGTAACAGTCTATATAGAAAAAACCAGATGAATCAACAAAGAATAGTGCACATCCACAATATATAATTTACGTATATGGTATTATCCAAATGAGAACCAAGTTAACCCACTCATTAACTCATAACATTTTTACAAGCAAATTCTTTAAAAATCAATCATTACAGAAATCCATTCAAAATTTAAAACTCACAAGGAAATAACCTCCATTGTTGCTTATTTGAAGCACCTAGGTAAGGATTCTAACTTATCTAGTTAAACTTGATAATTTCAATCCCAATGGGAATGAAAATTCAAAAAAATCCTTTTAATATTCAACCCAGAAGTTGTTTAACCATTCAAAGGGAAATAAAAAGAAAAACAGAATGAAATCCATGCCTGATATGGATATAAATTCTACAAACTTCTTCACTATTTTCCTTTTAAAACCCTACTTCAAAATCAAATGAAGGAACCTAGAATATTGACCAAACACATCTAAGTTCAATGCAAATATCAACTCAAAAAAAATAACTGAAACAAAATTATATATAGTTGGGTCTGCCATTACTATTTCTCTTAAAAATCTCAACAAGAATAGCCTAAAACTCTCATGCACAGTTTGGTCTAAAAATGGAGTTTCGAATGGCCAAAGAAAGAGCTAATACCAACACTAGCACAAAATAAGAATAATGAAACTCACGCGTGCGATATATCTTCCCCTGAAATATTCTCAAGTTTATCAATAAATATTAAATGATATTTAAGTTTTTCAGGTGCCACGTAATGGCTAGACCACTTACCACTTCCATCACCAACTTCCCTCCAAAATAGCTTAGTGGAGTTTTAAACAAGCGGTCTAAGATAAATAAAAAAAATTAAACCTTTTGTATGGGTCGATCAATGACCAGTTTAATTATTAATCAATCAAATGCCATTGAGTATTGTCGAGGACTATAACAATATAAGGCCAGTCAATTTTTAATCTTTGACCACTATAATAAACCAATGTCAAAGGAGTTTGGTCGATGACCATGTTATATTAAAATAATTAAAATGTCAATTACCATGGTCTTAGACCATAATACTTAAGTATAATCCTGATAATACTTTGACATGATCAATGGCCTTAAAAACATAACCACACAATCATTTAATAAATAATTCCTTATCAAAGTTTGCATGGGGAGGTGATAACATTTCGTCGAAGATGATAATCAAACAATACAAGTTTCGATCCAATGCATGGTGTGGTCAATCAACCTTCAAATAAACTTATATGATCTATGGTCTAAACCATTTAAAAAAATTTTAAAATATGCCAAGTATATAATCAAAGACCAATAAAACCAATATATTTTTTCTTTGCAATAATTTAATATATTCCAAGTTTTATAAGCAACATATTTACATTACAAACAAAATATCATTAAGTCAACCTCATAACAATTACCTTGACAATATCAAACTTTACATGTTTCATGTTGAAGATCATCTTAATGTTTTATGGTCTATGACCGTCATAATAATAAGGTTAGTATCATTAACAATCAAATTTGTTTCTCAATACTGAAATAATAATAATACAATCATGCATAGGATTACCATATTAACAAATCATTACTTCCAAAAAGTAAGATAAAATAGAGTCACATAAATAGGTCCACATCAACATAATAGCATACCAATGTAACAAAACCATCACACACATCAATATAAGTAAATCTATGCAACCTAACATAACAAAAATAAGTTATATATTTAAAGTACTCCATGAATTCTTACAGACAAGTTTTCTAGACTATTGGGCTTATGAATATGTGTATGTATATCCTTTTCAGGGTATACATACGTGTGTATAGCTGTAAACTCAGCTAAGTAGCAACACCTTTCCCCTTTCCTTCGTAAACCACTTTTAATATTACAACTTATCCTTCCAACAACCAGAATAAAGTTGTGGGATATGACATACTTCCCCCCTTAATGAATCATCATCCCAATGATTTTACTCATTAATAGAAGACAAAATAATCCAAACACAGATTTATATCATACAGCTAGGGAAAACAGTCAATCATTTTCATCCAAAACTTGAAAATTTTCTAGATTTTAGTTTATCCATGATTAAATTTATTGGCTGTAATAGCCTCCAAATCATCAAGACCATATAAAATAATACTCAATTATATCATAATAATGTTGTTCAAATATCAGTTTTTTATTGAAACAACCATAAGGAAACGTAGTGCCATGTTATTTATCTCTAGATTGTCCCAGGTGTACCACTTTCTTCTTAATATTGGTCCCATTGGACCTTGGATTACGTGTTTCTTGACCATATCCTATACCTTGGATACCTAGAATCACTTCACCCACTACGATTGGATAAACCTATCGACCTTAGAAGATGTAGAATTTGTGCAATGTTACTCTTCAACATACTGGTACTTGTTGCAATCTTTAAATACATGTGCGATTTGATTGCCATTACCCGTGACCTGATTTTGAACCACGACCTATTACCTATAACTTACCCGAGTTAACATGTCACAGCTTGGCAGACTTAGTCAAACCTTTCCCAACCTATCTTTTGGACTCACCCTTACAAATTTATCAAACCACTCACTGATTCCGTACTTATTCACCTCATCACATGCCTTATTTAAGGGGGATCACCTTCACCCACACATGGGGCAATCACTTTCTTATTTTTTTCAGTGTCGCTTACCAATACAAGCTACACAACAAAAAGGGAAAAAATGTAGACAACAAAATTGGGTCACACTCCCCTTGGTCCCTTTTTGAATAGCCAACTTAAACATATTCACCTAACCATGGCCCTCTTACCCCACATTAATATTAATTTAATTATTTATAATTAAAGTAATACTCATCCTCACTTCATTTATTATTTAATTACCCTAATTAAATTAAATTTCCACCTCACCCCACAACCATCACCTAGACACCTCATCATAGACCTATTCTTAGCATATTTCCCTATGTTTCTATGACTCAACATTCACTCACAATAACTAACTAAAATTTAGCCCTACCTACCTTAATGAACTAAGACTTAGTATCAACCCTAAAATCACATGTCTATTCTTTCTCTAACCATATTCCCACTTATCTAAACGTAACATTCCATTTTGATCCAGAATAAAGAGAGAGATTCCAAAAGAGGATTGCCAAGATCTGCTATTTTTAGTAAACCTAGTATTTCCCACATTAACTAACATGCCGGTCAACCCTAAACCAATGCCGGTAACCCTAAACCATCGTTTGGTTACCATATATTCATTTTGGTAACCTTGTTTCAGAGAGTTAGACCACATTCTCAAGTTTTGGAGAAGGATATGTACATGCATGTAAGCTAGAACCAGAGCCCTTTCGTACATCTAGACAGCCATAGCCAGAACCAAGACTGATCACGAAGGTATTTGCATTCACAGGTAGCATTTTGGGAAGCACTGATCATGAACCAAGATCACCATTTCACCAATCAACCATCACCACAATCCAGCCATCTAAACCTGACATACCGGTAATTGTGAACTCTTATAACCTGTATTCACTTTATTTCTTTATTCAGTTTATCAAGAGTTCTTCACCTTTGTTTATCAACTCATCGGCTATTTTTCATCCCATCACTATTGTCTTCCTGTGAACCCAACCATTCCACAACACCATAACCATTGTAATCACCTCTACTTGACCCTGAGTACCTCTTAATATTCCCAACATCCCTACCCAGACCTAAAGTAACTCCTTACCATCTTTGGTGCTATCTCAAACAAACCCCCAAAACCATGTTTCATATTGAGTCTATTCCCAGCCTATATCCATAGTAACCTTGACATTGTCGGTTCTCTCTAAACCATCATCGGTCATACCAGGTTGACATCAGTCTCTATATTTGGCATCCTTCCAATAACATACTAGATCCTAATAACCCTTTTTCCAAGTGATTCAAGCTGACCCAAAATCTGACCCTGACCTATTCCAGCACCTTGACTACCTACCTTACTTCTAGATCTTATCATAACCTATCTTGTTATGTTATATTTTCTTATTGTATTTGGATGAGATACCTAAATCATATCAACTACAGTAGGATTTATTCATTACGTTAATTTATTACATTAAATTGTATTAAATAGTGGATTGACTTCCACTGAGGAAGTATCACACTTCCTGGATCTAGCACACACTAGGCAACCCACTGACATATATTGTTTAACTCTTTCTTGTGGTCTTGTTGTGTATTTTAGGTAGTTCCTCCTATCCAAAAGGAATATCTCATAATCAACATCAGATCAAGAAGTCAGAACACGTGCAACGAACTCTAACCAACCATCACAACAGGTATTCCTCCTACAACGCACACCCTTATCTATTTTGTCAAAAAACTTAAAGAAAACGGTGAAACAATTAGTTGAAAAATTCATTATAAAAGTGAGGAATAAGTTTGATTATTTCCATTACTATACTAAGCATATGGTATTTGGTCTTGATGAAATGCTTCATATTGTATGTGATTAAATATCATTATGTAATAAGATGAAATATGATCAGATATTTAAGTAACTTGGGCAATAAGAGAGGAAGTATATGACTGTTAGATTAAGTCCATGAACTTGATATGAGTTGAAATGTGCTTATACGATTTGGAATGGTCTATACGTATTGATCCTTAAATATATACATACTTTTAACATTACTTTGATACATTCTAATAATGTAGTTGATCATGATGAATATTTGCAAAAGGGATTACTTATGGATTGTAAAATATAGATAAAGGCCCAAAAGTGTATGGTTATGGTTTATGTGTTGAAATGCATTTGATAGGTTATGTTACTTAATAAAAAGTATGAAACACACCTAAACATATCTAGTTAAGAATACCTGCAACCATTCCTAGGAATGTTGACCGAAAACATGACATTGCCTTAACGTTGTCCTATATTTAATACATGCTAAATTAGAAACTTGACACTTAACTAAATTAAGGGGAAAATGTACACTTAAATGATTAAGTACAATGAAAATGTTAAATATGTAATTCTTACACTTAAGTGAATAAAATGTAATATGATCCTTACATAAAGGAACATTCGTATCAAACTTTAGATGATCCCTAGGCATGACACCTAACAATGGAAATATTAATGGGTGGATTAAAAAGATGTGAATTAAATGGACATTAATGACATGTTAAGATATGATGTTTTACTTAGCAGAATTCGATGAGACGTCGCAACATAGTTGAGGGGGAATGCAGAGTACACAATACTCATTTAATGACAAGATTCACCATGATTAGTAACTATGGAGCAGCCACTATGGCATGGCTATCCTTAGATAGCTCCTTTAAGCAATGATATCATAAACTTTGGATCTAGGTCTCTGTTATACACTAACTAGTGATATCAGAATAGCCTAGTGTAAATTTCATCTTATGATGACTATGGTTCCATGAAGTGGATCCGATGAGACGTAAGTCGATTGGGAATGTGCTTGATTTGATGGGATTAGTCTTCATAAGCAGACTATCAATTTAGCACTAGTCTATGTGTGCTATCTCTACTTAGTATATAACAAGGACATGGATGTGATTGACATAATTCAAGTTAGTCTAATCTATATAATAGTTTCAAGTGTGGTGAAGTCACATATTCCATTCGATAGGTACTCAATCTAGGTCAATAAAGGCATGACAAACATTTCAAATTAACAACTTTGGCCAATGTATCACAAACTGCCTAGTTGCATTGTATTGATTTCACCTAGACTAAAGATGTGTGATATCATATGAGTGTCAGTAATAGATACTCAGATAGTATCTTTAGGCATTAACACTTTATTGACCCTTATTATGGAATTAAGGGAACCACATGTATACTTAGTATACACATTTATATAAAGGAAATATGAGATATCGGTTAAACACCGAAATCATTACTAGCTGCATATCTGTTTAAATGTTTTGTGATGGATTAGCTAAATTAATGTTTATTCTTAATTATTTGAATTTATAACAGTGAACATTATGTTTTTTTAAAAATTCCCTTGTTATTGAAGTCTTATCCATTGCGGATGTTACACCCACTCCCTCAATCAGGAAACTAAGGAGGAGGTGTATAAGTTTCCTCTTACGAGTTATGAGTAGGTATTAGAGAGGGCTCTCCATATTGACACAGTGGTGATTGAAAACAAATGAAAGACTTATAGTCCAAAGGGGAAACTTGGTCACTCCTTCTCAACATAATTCAAATTACCCTAACGGTTCAAACAATAGTAGTCAAGGACCCAAATGGTCTTGTCTTAACAAGAATTGTGGTGCTACAACGAAAGGTATAACTAGTCAGTCTAAGAAGTAGAATTTTGTTATTACTAAAAATGCAAATAATAGAAATAACAATGTAAATGGCTGAACAACCAAGGATTAACAATTTCACTCCTTAAATTAAGTATGGTTGATATAAAACCTCTTCCCATTTATCCCTCAATGTTAGATGATACATCGGTAGATCCCAAGCCAATAGGCACCTATGATTTAATCATAGATCTGACATAAGACCTTTTCCCACATTTCCTTTTTGGATTTGTTAAGGAATTCTCCTACGCATCGATACACTTTATTAGAAGCGGTAGGTATTATTCAAGTTGATCCATGTAACCCATCCTCTAGAGGCCTAAATCAATGATATATACTTCCATGTCTACCCTTGGGAAACCTGAGAGAGATTTCAGATTTGTGTTTGATATCAAAATTATGCCCTAATAACGTTGAGCTAGTGTGGAGAGGCGATCCCGCATTGTATCTACAAGTGTTGGATTTACAAAAACTATGTTAAGCAAGCTATGATAGATGATGGGGCTGATGTTAATATAGTCCCTTTCTCATTTTTGCAAAATTTAGTGCTAAGGTGATACAAACCGTTTCTCTACCCAAAACATGCTGAGAGGCTATGACATAATCTCAAAGTAACCTCTATTCAAACCATAGTACTTCCAATCACTCTTGGACCCAAGATCATGTTGGCCAAGAGGACTGGTATGAACAAATTTAGGGTCTTGGGTGAATCTCAACTCATTTATATCCAAGTTTCAGAAGTCTATGAGACTAGAGCAGGAGCACCTAAAACTCTACAAATCCATTGTCATTGAGATTTCCAAGATGGAGATAATTGACCATTTAGTCTCCATAGAAGCTATGCCATGAGAAGTTTCTTGACTATTAGCTTATTCTATGGCTACTTCCTCCTCTCATTTCTATTCAAGTGAGGACTTATGAAGGAAATCTAATTCAGAATGTCATTTTGAGCCAAACCTTTGTGTTCAAAGCAATATGTCACCCAGTGCAATTTTGGTATGCTTAGAAATAGCCCATCACATTGTATTTCAGCATAAAATGATGAGGTGATATTAGGATACCCTCAATTCCTATACCAACCTTCCATCATGCACACCACAAGAAGGGATTTTAGAGAGAGAATTAAAGGACCTCACCCTTCCTCCTAAATTTGGAAACCACATGATGACCTCTTCCTCATCATGAAATAATTTTAAATCTATGAAGAGTGAGGAAGAAGAGATACAGTTGTCTCCAACCCCACCTGAAGTTTGACCACTAGGGTAATGTCTCTTTGATCAAAGAAAACCATAGACAGATAAACTGTAGGGAAGTGGAAGAATAATCCAAAATCGTAAAACTTGGTTCTTAATTGTCTCCAAAATCACTGTAAAAGTGCAGAAAAAGGTGCTTAAATAGCATTCAAATGCCTTCGCCTTTATCTATAAGGAAATGACGGGTGTCACACCTGATGTTGTATTGTCACAATTTGGTTACGAAGCCAAATGTTAAACCTTGGAAGTAAAAATCAAGACCCATGAAGCCAAAATTGGATTTAGTTGTTAAAGAGTAGGTAATGAAATGCCTGCAAGTAGTGTTTATCATGCATGTAGATTATTCCATGTGGGTTTAAAATATCATACCAGTTCTAAAAAAGAATGTGATGATATGCATCTACATTGATTACAAGGACATTAATAAGACTTTTTCCAAAGATGAAATTTCCACTACCCATATTTAATTGGTATTACCATAAATGCCCATCGCAGGGTAATGAGTTATTGTCTTATTATCCATGGTTTTTCTAAGATTATACACCAACGATTATGATCTTCTGAGGAGGAAAAAATGAAAAATACATTCACAAATCATTGGGAAATATTTTGTTACGCATTCATGTGGGTTTTTTCTTGAAGAATTCCGGAGCCACTTACTAGTGGGAAATGATGTACATTTTTTCATGATCTTATTTGTAATATTGTCGAGTCATATGTTGAGGACCTACTGAAAGAAGAAAAGAGATGTGGTGACCACCCTGAGGTACTTTGTGTCATTCTCTTGTGCCTAATTTAATATGAAGTAATGTTAAATCCTGAGAGATGTGTGTTTGGAGTAATAGTAGGTAATTTGTTAGGATACATAATTTTGTCCCAAGTCATTAATGTTGATCCCGCAAAGATCTAGGTAGTTTTAGAGATGTCCTTGCCCATTGATGAGTCATGGATCAAGTATTTATTATGTAATCTTGGGGCAATTCACAATTTTGTCCCTAACTTAATGTATGCCATTTACCTATCAATGTATTATTAAAGAAATATTGTTACAAAATTTAGATAACCGAGTGTAATGAAGTGTTTGAGTCTGTGAAGCACTTATTTATGTCGACGACTTCGCTCATGCCACCAAAATCTAATTGTACT
Organism: Taxus chinensis; assembly: GCA_019776745.2. NCBI lineage: Eukaryota > Viridiplantae > Streptophyta > Pinopsida > Cupressales > Taxaceae > Taxus > Taxus chinensis. The sequence goes on along the minus strand of JAHRHJ020001024.1, from coordinate 24,316 downwards.
TTGATTTTATAATCTCTAGCCACTGGTGTCTCGATTGCATCCATGTTAGCATGACAGAATGATGATGGTCCATTTATTTCACTATCCATACTCTTATCGATTATGAGACGTGATACATGCAAGTAAAGAAGGATTTCTTGGCTATAATTTTTTCAATAAAGAGGATAAGACACTACGTGGTGAACTAGGAAACGAGAGTGATATTTAAATCCAAATAGCTACAGACATTCCTAACTCAGCTACCTTATCCAAGAAGGATGGTTGTTTCATTATAGTAATGGGTGATTTCTAACTCAACGTTGCTAACCAAAAGTCCATGAAGGGAAAAATTATTGCTGATTGGTTAGCAGATAATCCTATAGACTTTGGGGAACTAGAAAATTTAGATTTTCTCAATGAATGTGTATTCTATATAGAAACAAATACCTCTTTCACTTCAATTTTGTGGTACATTAATATTTTCAGTCACATTGTGTAATGAACGTATCCTAAGGGAGTAACCTCACAGCAAAGATGATGGTTACAGTTCATAACTGCCAAGTACATAATTATGGAATAAGTGCTCTATCGCAGACCTTTGATGGTATGTTGTTAAGATGCATTGATGAAGAAGAGTCAGAGAAAATCCTCTTCAAATCCCACAATGGAGTTTGTGGTGGTCACTTCAGAGGACATGCAACCTCTTGTAATATTCATCGTATGGTCTATCTCTTTCCCACTCTAGAACACGACGTTGTAGAGTATGTATGTAGGTGTCAAAAATGCCAAGATTTATTACATGAGATACATATTCCTGCTCAAGCACTACAGGAAATTATGACACCTTGGCCCTTCTCTACTTGGGGTCTTGATTTGATAGGGAAATTATTTCCCTCATCATCAGATAGCCATAACTTCATTATCATGGCAATAAAGTATTTCCAAAAGTGGGTTGAGGCCATGCCTCTTACTACTATACCTGGTTTCGTAATCGCCAAGTTTATCTTGAACCAAATAATTTATAGGTACAGAGTCCCACAAGTCATTATTTAAGATAATGGCATTCCTTTCAATAACAAAGAGATGTGAGAATTATGTGCATAATTCAAAATATCACAACATGTAGCCTCTTTGTACTATCCTTAAGCTAATGGAAAGGCTAAGGCTACAAACGAAACCATGAATTCCATTCTCCTTAAGACATTTAAGGAGAACAAAAGGTATTGGAATATCAAGTTATTTCTAGCTTTATGGGCCTATAGGACATTAGTAGGAACTCCCATTAGGAAACCCATTATTCTTTAGTCTTCAGCTCTAAAGTGATCTTGCCATTATAAGTAGAGTTACTGTATGCGTCCAAATTTGCAAATGCTACATTATCGGAAATGGTTCAAAAGTTGTGAATGATGATTCATGTATTTTCCAAAGGTGTTTGAACCCCTTTATTGATTTACAGTAAATATTTATAGCTTATATTACCTTACTTATCCATTTCCTAATTTTCTATGGCTTTCCACATTATTTTTCCTTTAGTTTTGTCCTTTAGTAAGAAACCTGTCACCCTATAGGGTGGCAGTTGTGCAACCACCACCCTACCTGGGCAGTGGTTGCATAACTACCACTTTGCACAGGGAAGCAATTTCATGTGAATTGTCTAAAACTTTTTGGGCATGAATTACACGTGCTAACTCACTCCAGTTCACACGTTTCTTAATCAATTTGGTTTATTTTAATCTTGACTGATTCGTATCAACTTCCTCTTCCACTTCTAATTTTTGATTGAGATTTAAAATCCCTCTTCTTGTTGTGATGTGGCATCCCATTGCTACCAAATGGCTTAGACCATTTCCTTGCTTATGTTTTATAAATTCATTGCTTCTTCTAAAGAAAATGGCCATAGATTCTTATTGTGTTTGCATTGTTATGCTGCTGAAATCCTACTAGAGACCACACAACCAGGCATTTTTCTCATGTGTTGTTCTTCCTCTATATGCATTTCTACCAAACCACTTGCAAGCCAACATTGCTCCAATGTCTTCTTCTTTCTTCCTCTACATTCCAAGTTTCTTGTACTCATGTTGACATATAATATTGTAAAGGATAACTGAGGGAAAAAAAAGTGATGCGAAAACTCGTATTGCCTCAACACTATAATTTCCAGGTCGGGGTTGTTATTGAATTTCTTATTTCTTCATTTCTTTAACTGTGAATCTGTATGCAAATTGTTCCCTACATTAGAAAAGTAACTTCCATTTCCATTTTTATAATTGTTAAGTAGTTACAATAGATAATTTTCTTCTATTTAGATTTCTTAGGATATATATCTTCCTTTCCCATCTCTGGAGATTTACAAGGGAAGTGATTCTGGAAGAATCTTCTGAATAGTATTAAGCATTCAAAATTCTGTTCAAATTAGTCTATGCTAAATCCTAAATTCCATCGGGGAAGTTTCAAGGGAAGAAAATCTTCTGAGAAGCCTTCAACTCTTCCCATGAATCTGAGGTATGTTTGAGGATTTAATTCATAATTACAGATTGGTAAAATATTTGAATTAATTAGGATAGATTAAATACATTGTTGCATAGATAAATAGTTAATTCTGACTATTTATTTGTAATAAGATTTTTTAATTATTAAATTAGAGGCAATTTATTTCCTCATTTCTTCATTTTCCTCTGTTATTCTAGAAAACACAAAAATATTAGTTTAAAGTACATTAGATTTTTGTTTATTGTTGTATTTATTCTATATTGGAAAATACAAAAACATAATTAGTTTTTTTTTATTTAGATTAGCATGTTATTTTCTTTCATAGATTAAATTGCACAAATGCACACATGACCATTCAAGAACCACAATAGCCAAGAATATATGGTAGTGATTCTAAGGTCCCCAACTGAACAGGCCCGAACTACTCACAGAAATTAAAAAAGGCTTGTGTATGCTGGTTTTCTAGACATCGCCACTACCACCTGATAATATCTCACATCTGAACATCCTAAATTTTGAAGTTGACAAATATTATGAGTTTTGGACTTCCCCAGCCAACCAAATTAAGATCTCATGAAGCTATGTCTCTCTCAGTTATTACATGACCTTTTCTCAGCAACATTACGAGGTGCTTGTTGGTCACTTTCCACATATTCCACAAGTGGTCGAGAGAGTCTCACACACTAACATTGAAAGACTTTTATGCTTGTGTATTCTTCTTGATCACTCCATCACACCCACTTAGGTTAGAGAGGCCTTTATTTCCCTTGATGAGAAAATACCTTTGGTTCCTATAGAGGACAATAGATTTCCCTGATAAATTTATTACCATCTTCACATGTACTTCCGCTTCATATATCTATCCAATCAATCCACATCAGTTATCCTGGCACAACTTCAGGAGGTTGAGTGTGACTGAAGGTCACATGTTGATTTTTGGTAGAATAAATTGGTGAACCCAATTTGAAGGACAAGATCCTTCTTATCTCATTTTCTTTAATTTTTATTACCTCACCTCTCCATTTATTCCCCTATTTTGATGGGTATTGTATACCTTCCTAAATATTTTAGGTAGAGAGTTTGGTGGGCCATTTGGCTTTGATAGATATTACACCAACATTCAACCATAGCAATCCCCTTCCTTTTTCAGATGGGATGAAAAATACACAAAAAATGTGCAAAACTTCCCTAGTTATGCCTAAATCCCCATCAGTTATGACAGGATAGAGGAGATTGATCAAACTTTGAACATGCGATACATTCAGCCTGTTATCCAATTTTTCCCATAAGGGCAGAATTGGACAACAGAGGCCTATTGTGCTCTAGAAATAAAAAAGGGTCTTCAAGAAGCATTCCATGACATTTCAAGTAAAATTTCATGTTTAAGGACTGTTCATGGCATTCCAGGTAGTTTCAGAGTCATCTTGAGTTATTCTTCCCCTTTTCGAGTATTGAAGGTTGCAAGTTTTCCTAAGTTGGAAATTGGCCTCGGTGGGCCCACATCTATTCATCATGAGCATAAAATATGATCAAAAATTGATAAAATATATTTAAAGGGTCTTATTGTGCTCCCAGTACCCCTGCATTTTTCAAAAAGGGCCCATGAAGATCGAAACTAGGTCAGGATTATTTTAAGGGGGCTAAATTGCATTGAGGGAAAAATAGCTCGTCAGGCAGCTCAACAAGCAACTCGGTGAGATATCATGCATTAATGAATACGAGAGATCCAAGTAACACAGTTTGGTTGTGACCACCAAGGAAAGTTTCTTAAGTTTACTAAAGGCTAACTCATTGAACTAGGTCGAGTCAACAAGTATAATGATATGGTAGACTCAAATGGTCTGTCACGCTGATAGAGTAAAGGTTGATCTCATGGTAGGTAGTTTGGCACATGTCTTAAAGAGAAGGCAAGAGAGGCATCGCAAATAGGAGCTCAGTGTAATTTCAAATCTTGGTTGACTAATGTGAGATGTTATCTTGCTGCAACGAGTCTTGGAAGGGATCGCTTGATAGTTTCAGATTGGATTGAGTTACCTAATGTTAGGTGGGGAATGGAGGAACTCAGAGATTGCAGTGACTCTCTGAGTCAGTGTTATCCCAGAGCTCACAAGGATGCGTAGGGGTTACATCTCAGAGATTATCTCATGATATGTACGAGGGGTGTTCAAGGAAGAGGTTGAGCTTTACATAGTTATCATAGATGGAATGAGAGAATAGATGAGTCAAGTTTCAGGGCCTTGATATACTTAGTGAAGTGATTCAGTCATGTGGTTGAATAATGGGATGGATATTTTGGGAAGATCAAGGTGCTTGACTCGAAAGTGAAATGCATGAAGATCTTGGCACATGGTGAAGGATGTTGGTCAGCTCGGGAGATTAGTCGATGAGCTCGTTCCTATGATGCACTATGATAAGTCAGGGAACTAAAGAGACAGCTTGGTGAATGTTTTTGTCACTTGAAAAAAGAACGAGGTGGGTAATCTTAAGAGATATGGGTGATTTGGCTTGCCAATTTTGAAAAAGAAGCTTGGTTAGGATCACCACAACAAATCATTTCAAAGCTCATGAGATATGATTGATGGACATATTGAGTTTGAGCATGGCTTGAGATCTTACCACTTACCGAATTAATCATCCTACTAGCTCAATTGATATCTAGCTTTCTAATCGATACTCCAAAAAACATTGCTCACTTTATTGAGCTACCTTCATTCCTTAAGATTGATCTCATTCCAATCACGTCGTATGCCTCAACATGGATTGATGATGTCAAGTTCATCTTGGTGACATCTTCGATGTATATTCCCATGGCTATTTTACCATTCAATCAGTTTTTATTCAATCTGGCGAGGTATGAGGTAGATAGTTCATGATAGGGAGTGCAAGTGAGCCGATTGACTCTTCAAAGCTAGGAGCCATGCGAAGAAATGAAGGGCCGAGTAACATGGCTTGGTATGGGTGAGGAAAAGTCTGCTCAGAGTAGGTGGATGCCTCAACTTGAATTAGGTAAAATGGATCATGCTCAAGAACAAAATCATCACAGAGAAGTTGAGTTACCTTGAGAGCTTGATGAGCTCACAACTTGGGCTATACATTGAATGTGGCTCAGGGAGTATTAGGAGCTCGAGCTTGAAGGATTTTTTAGCAAGGTGAGGAGTAGCTCATGGTGTAACTAAACAATTAAACATAGGGTCAGAGGTTTGAATTTGATGTGAAGGCTTGGGGAAATAATTTTGATGTTGCAATGAGATCATGGAGAAGTGAAAACTCTACCTTGAGGAGCTTAGGTGAGCCTAAAAACTAACTCAGTGGTGGGCATGAAGAGCTGAGGCTTGGAGCCAACTCGGTTAGTGTGTAGGAATTATACTAGGACCAAGGAAATGTTCATGGTTGTAGTGTTATGGTAAGCCACTCGGTACATACCAAGTCGATTTGAGGCCAGTGAATGCCCAAGAAAAGTGGATGATATAAGATTAGTGTTAATCTAGTCAGCACATTAAACCAAGTTAACATGAAGAAGAGTCAGCTGAGTGAGCTTGCAACAAGGTGGAGACATCATCGACGATTGTTCGGGAGATGTTGAATTCATGTTGTCAGAGATGGAAATCCATGATGGAATTTCTCACTCGGGTGCACTGGATCACTCAGACATAGAAAGAATTTCAATGGAAGCTGAGTTGCATCAACAAGGAGGAAGTGGATAGTTTCAGAGATTATTGGCTCACTGTCTAGGTGAGTGGAAAAAATGATGGGTAAACACCAAACTCCCAATACTGAAATGGATATTTTTGAGGGTCTGTGTCACCTCAGAGATTTTGGGTATTCGGACTGAATTGTTTCAAGCTCCAATGTCTAAATTGGCCGAGTCATCTAATGTTCTATTAGAGTTGCGAGTCGACACGTGGAGCCTGTGGAGTAGTTCATTTTGGATTTCAAGGGAGAATCGGTAGGATTGTTAAAGAAGGAGGGAAAGTCCAAAAATTTGTTTAATCATTATGTAGTGAGATCGATTAATGGATCTAGTGTGGCAGTAAAGGATAATGTAAGTCGTTTCATCTATGGGGAGCTTGAAGACAAATGCAAGGTGGCTAGGTCAATATTGGATAATTGGCTGAACAAAATATTGGCTGTTAAAACCTTTATGTGAGCATTGTGAGAAGATCTTGCCATTGTTAGAGGATTAGTTATAGAGAAGTGAATATTCATGTAAAATCACAACATGAGCTATCATATCCTTATACCCAAACATTTAATAACAAGAGAAACATCATGGCATGAAATACAAAGAACATATCTGCCATAAAATATAAGGAAATAACACTAGGGTTTGCACCCCTGAACTAGATATTCAGAACAAAGCCATATATTTATATTGATCATAGTCTCAGCAACCACATTACATTCAAAAGGGTCGTATCAGACCAAATGTATCAAGACAGGGATCTAACCCATATATCAGAGGTCCTAGCTATGCTTTCTTTATTACAAAAAATTTACAGACCCATCCCTTAGACATGATAACATTCCTACAGTCCTCTAATGAGAACCCCAACTCCTAGGGCCTCCTAAAATTTTCTACAGAGATTCAATCTTCTTCATACTATATGTTATCCATCTATGTCTTCATCCTTCATGTTTTTTCTCCATCTTTTCTTACCTGAGCATCTCTTCTTATAGGACCAACACCCACCACCATGCCTTTCTTCAGGAGAAGATCAGATGCCAAGTGTCAATGTGGTCCTCTAATGGTGCATGCTTATTCTACTCCAAGCTCTCCACTTTCTGTAATGATGTCTTCCTAGGAATATTCCATGCATGGAATATTCTTTCCTTGACCACCAATTCTCCAGGATGGTGCCTTATCCACTTGACATGCCTAGTCAGGTCGCATTTTTCCTCAAGTTGCTTTAGAACGATGAATATGGCCAAGTCCTTAGACCCTATGTATTTCCTTACACGCACACCCTGGTTTCTCCTAAACCCTTCTTAAACCCTTGTCCTGCATGCTTCTCCCTGTGCCCTTCTTCTTATTGGTCCTGTGCACGTCACACACCCTTTGGTGCTTAGCCAATATTTCAAGGCCCAACATCACCCCACACTAAGATTTGTTCTCCATCCTCAAAAACATACTACTCCTTCAAAGAATAAGGAATGGTGGGATCTGGACAATTTGAATGAAGATTTAAAGAATGGAAGAATGAAGAATAGAAGAAATGAAAGAATCGAAGATCTTGCTACTGCTACAAGAGGAGTGGGAACTCCTTCCTTATTATCACCTCGATCTTTTTCCAAGCATCCACTTCACCCTGTGCCTACTGAAGTAGGTCAACCAATAGAGTGCTTACCTCCTCAAAACTTAGTTCACCTCCCTTAGCATTCAACATATCTACAATCCCTTCGAGGTGTTTGCTAAGGTCATCCAGCACATCCATTTTACAAGTGATCTGGGGATACAACTCCTTAAGCTGGTTCTTGATCAAACCTCACAAGGTTTTGATTTCCTCCATCTTCTTTTCAACCTCAGCTAGGATCTTATCCCACTTTGACCTATTCCCCTTATTCTTCTCTTGGTATTCCTTCAGACCCACCTCATGTGTAGCAACTAGTATGCTTGCTACCATGTCTCTATCAGTGTAGTTATCATACACAGCCTCAGCCATCCATGCAGGAGGTCTGTATACAATGGTAAGGAGCTTGGAATATCATGTGTGACTGTCTCCCCAATCTTCTACTTCTCTTCCTCCTTCTGGCACACCAATTCCTCTTCTATTGATTCTAGAGTGAGCGGCTACCTCTCCATGGTAAGGATGAATTAAGTCTTCCAAGCATTGCAAGGTTGACTCATATTTCTGCTCAGGTGGTGCTAGGTCTGGGTGTTTCAAAGTGATGGCATCGTGATCATTTCAATCTTCTTGTACACCTCACACACCTTCACCTTTTCCTCCCTTAGTTCATGCCTTAGTTGTGCACTCATCATCTCTTCCTACTTTAGATACTTTCTCTTCTCAATGAGTTCCTCCTTCTTCTTCCAGTTCTTCCTCTAGGAACCTTACCCTATCATTCCTTCCAAAGAGTCTCACCTCAACCTCAACTGATACCTTGTTGAGGGCATTGCAGACTTCTCATCAGATAACTGTTGAGCATTTATCAGGGTTTCACTCCCTTGCTCTCTGGTATCTTCATCAGTGCTCCTTGGCTAACCTCAAACTCAAGCTCATCAACATGGGACTCAAAATCCCAAGATAACATCTTCCTTATTCATGGGTACGTGCCTTCTTCTTCAAATGAAGACCATGCAAGGAGTTGGTCTATAGGCATGGTACTCTGGAAACACGCATGCACTACCTTTCTTGGATCATTGATGTAACTCATTCCCTTCTCCTGTGCTTCTACCACACTCTTCCTCCTATGCACGCTACCTTTGGAAAGCTTATTGCTAAGTTAGGATCTCCACCCATGCTTCCATACTCTTTCCTATGCTTTCCTCATCTATATCCTTAAGCACCTTGTCAGCACTCCACTTCACTTCCTACTCCACCAAATCCTTTATTATGCCCACTACTTCTCTTTCCACTGGCCTCTTCTATCTTCTCCTTGGTGAGGCTTGGGGTCCTTTGATCCTTTGTATTCACTTCCTCACTCTCCCCTTTTCCTTGAGCACCTTCCTCTTCCCCATCCTTTTCTTCATTTCCCTCATCCTCAGAGTCATGCACATCATACACAGGATGGTCTGAGCCTCTTCATGTTTGTCATCATCTCTCTCACCTCTGTAGGCCTCTAGGCTCTCCATTTCTTCTGAGTCTACCTTCTCTGCTACCTTCTACTTCTTCCTAACTGGTGATTCCAGTATAGGAGACTCTTCCTTCTCTTCTTCTTTAGTAGGTGACTCCTTCCTTGGTGATTCTTCTTGTGTAGGAGGCTCTTCTTGCTCTTGTGCCTCTTCCTCAGGTGATTTTTCCTTTTCCTTAATGGGGGACTTCTTCCTCTGTGCATATGTGCTCAGCTTCATGCCTGACTCCTACACGCCCACAGATTGTACTGTTTACACACTTGGTGCCTTCTTCTCTGGTGCCTCTTCTCTTTCCCTCTTCCTTGGCGTGACCTTCTTCCTCCTGGTGGGGTCTTCTGGGATGGAGACATCATTCTCCAAGTAGGTGCCCTTCTCATACTTGGGCCTGATGCACAGGTATACCCTTGTTGTGGTCCTTCCAGCAATTGGCAACGTCACAGGTTTTATCATGCACACCTCATGGGAGACATACTTCTCCACATAGGCGCACTTCTTGGGGTATACTAGCTTCCTTCGTAGGTCACGGTGGTCTTGGTCTACCTCATTGAGGTTGAACCTTAGTCTTTTGGCCTCCTTGAAGTGATTGACCCCTACTTGGAAATATTGCCTGGTGAAGGAGAAAGGTAGTTTACACCATGGGCTCTTGGTCCCATCTGTCAATGTGAATCTGCAATGCAAAATGTTGGTATATAGAAAACTCAACTTCTCTCCTTGCACTAGCACTAGAAATTGTTCGGGTATCCTCCATTCAATCCTGAATGCATCGCACATCCTCTTGTACCATTCTCTAGGTGCACCTTGTGGGTGGTTGTCATGGTGTCACAAGTGTATTTTTCAAATCTCTTTGTGGGGAAGGATCTTCATCTATATATTCCCATATAAAACTTCTCTGGCCCATCAGGCACTCCAATCTCTGAGAAGATGATGGTGGGGAGGACATTGCCAAACATGATCTTCTCTCCTTCACACATGACACTGATGATTTCTTCTACAATGAAGGTGGACAGGTTATAGATGGTTCCTTCCAAAATATTACAGCACACATTCAAACAAACCTTGTTTATCTGTTTCCACCTCTCTTGTCCATTCAACTTGGATACCAAGTGCAGCCATCCTCATCACTGGGTCAGAGATATCTAAGATATCAAAATAGCAGTGAGCCCTTTTTATAATCATAAGCCTGGACTATCTCCTTAATGGCTTCCTTGTCCTCCAAGTCATCATCTAGTGGCTCCCCTTCATAGACAAGGTTGGTAAACTTAGAGATTAGTTGAGGGGTTATGCACATCCTTCATCCTACGAAGTAGAAGTGGTCCTCATGCATGTGTGACATCAACCATTGGTACAGTCGCTCAGGTTTTCCAAAGTAGGGCAACTCATAAAGTTGCAGCAACCCAACCTTCTCCAATTTTACCTTCACTTCATCATCATAGATTGGCATCCCTTCTGGTGTCCTTTTGTCTATCAGGTGAACCAGTTCTAATGCCATCTCCTTCTCTGTGGTGCTTGTGTGATGGTTGTAATCACTCACTATCATCTTCCTTACATGGGATACCCATTCCTTTCCGAGCAACACGCCATCTGGGTATTGCATCTCCGCATACCACTCCTCATTGAAGCTGGTGGAAATACCTGTTTTCCTTTTCCCTTGCCCTTCTTTAGTGAAATAGTTTCCTTCTTTCGTTTCATCTCCTTGTTGGGTTACTAAAAAATCCTCTTTGCTCCTCTTCCTTACTCTGCTCAAACTTGTGGCTTATCTTCATGAAAAATCCCTTTACTCCCATGCCCTAGGTGCAAAACCCTAACCCTGGAAAAATCCTTCCTTCCACAAGACAACGTACTTTCTTACGGGTTTTAAAAATTCCAACAACCCTCTCCTCTACACCATGTACATTTTTCCACCCTGGTTCACAAATCACACTAGTCACGCACTCAGATCTTCACAATCTCCTTTTGCACAACTTCTCAAGGATGCCCTAGTTCACAAGAGCTCTTCTTTATCACAAATGCAAGGTAAACAATAATGTGCCTGACCTTCTACTTATAGCTTTTTCTTCTCTCCCACGATAAATGATATGCCACCTACCAATGTACTTTTGCAATAAGGTGGATTTTTCCACTAAATCCAACCCTTAAGCACTCTTACCCCCACACCCAATCCTGCATGAAAAATATCTACAACCTTTTGGCACACAAAATCCTTACTAACCAAAGATCCTCACATGCGCGCTTACAGTGCCGAAGGCACTTCTTCTGTCCTTAACCTGATTTTTTCCCTCACCTACCTCATGTTGTTCCTGTGCTTCTCATCCTTTGTACGTGGTCTTTGTAAAGCTATCTTGACACCAAAATTCCTTATGTCCACCTTTTCTATGCATGCACTCTTCCACACTACACTTTTTTATCCTTCAATATTCAATCCAGGCCATCGAAACACAACTACTACTACCAGCTTCCATTTTACTTCACATTACTCCACCCCACACAAAAATAGATGTGTGGTCCTCTGCGCATACACAACCTTTTGAAAATAATAAGTGGCTACCGGTGCACAAGGCACACAAAACAACAACACAAAGAAAGGAACAAGCAACGAGAAAGGGAAACATAAGGAAAAGAAATGCATAAAAGGAAATCCTAGGCTAAATGGAAATATTGCCTTATTTATAAACACAAGGAAGACTTATTTATAGTAGGGCTTCAGCCTACTCCCATTGAAATGGCCTGGTAACCATGTTCCATCAAGCACTTGTAACTGGAAAGCACCTGAATCAAGGATGTACGAGATGATATATGGCCCTAACCAATAGAATTTCAGTTTCCCAGGATGCGCAAAGACTTGGAATCATATAACAAAACCATCTTCCCAACCTCAAATTGTTTGTTTTTAATATGAAATCATGCCATGATTTTTGTTGTGCCTTTTCATTCTTCTGAATCTATCTAGCAAGTGAATTCCTTTCTTCTAGCTGCATTAAATTCTCCATGCACTCTTGAATTTATTGTTCATTAGCTAACCCTCCTGCATGCACAATACACAATGATGGTAGCATAAATTCAACTGGTAAAACAACCTCCATGCCAAACACCAACTGAAATGGTGTGGCCTTGTTTAATCTCTTGTAGGTTTTCCTTGTATGCCCATAGAACGGCTGATACCTTGTCATCCCAATCTTGTCTTCCCACATCACAATTTTTTGTCAGTGTGTGACTCATAATTTTGTTAAATGCCTCAGTAGTTCCATTAGCTTGTGGGTGATATGGGGTAGTCTTATGATGGGCCACCATGAACTCTGCCAACAAAATCCTGACTGTTTCATTCAAAAAATGTGTACCCCTGTCACTAGTCAAGCTTAAAGGACATCCATACCTATTGATTATGTTCTCCCATAAGAATCTAGCAATTTCACCATTGTAAATCCCTTGTAGGTGCTACCTCCACCCACCTTGTTAAGTAATCAATGCAAGTAATGATATAGCGCAAACTAGTCCTTCGCGCACACGGTAGGTGAAATTGGTCCTACAAAATCAATTGCCCATTTTTCAAATGGTTATGTGCTTGTTATAGGTCTCAAGGGCATTTCATCCCTTTTTCCTAGATTTCCAAGGCAATCACAATGGTCACAGGCCTTGAAAAATTCAATGCAATCTTGGTGTATACTTTCTCACCAAATCCCTGTGAGTAGAATCTTCCACGTTGTGGCATTCCTTGCATAGTCCCCTCCTCCAATCCCATCATGTGTTTCTTCCATGATTGTAACATGCACTCATGTTCTAACACACATCGCATAAACCTCATCATGGCCTAACTTGTATAAGTCTCCACTAATTAGCATGTAGGGCGACACGTATAGCTAACTATTTCTTTCCAAAGTTTTCATTCCTTCTAGTGCCACACCCATTTTGAAAAACACAACAATATCTTCTAATTCAGAGGGCATGCACCACAACCTAAATAGTTTTACTTCTGGCATAGCATCCTCAATGCTCTGTGTATCCTCCCCTGAGTCAATTCTTGACAAATGGTCAGGCCCTGAGTTACTCTTTCCTAGTTTCACAAAAACTGTAAACTCAAATTCCTGAAACAACAAGACCCACCGACATATGCTGCCTTGCAAAACAGGATTGTTCACCAAGTACTTCAATGCCATGTGATCTGTGTAAAATATGAAGGGTGTTTCTAGTAGATACTACCTGAACTTATGTAGTGCATAGATCATCGATAGTGCTTCGCGCTCAGTAGTGGTGTAGTTTTTCTCTGCTGGTGTCAACTTCCTACTTGCAAAACACAAGGGGTGATCAACAATCCCTTCTCTCGGTTGTGCTAAGACTGCTCCAATGGTCACTATCCTTGAGGCATCAACATGCACATGGAAAGGTTTATCCCAAGAAGGAAATCATAGTATGGGTGTAGTGACAAGTCTATCCTTCAAAGTGTCAAACATCGTCTGTTGCACCTCTCCCTAGTGAAAGGCACTCTTGTGTTTTAGTAACTTCTCCAATGGTGTGGTGATCTTGGCATACCCCTTGATAAAATTCTCAGTAGTACCCTATATGCCCAAGGAATCCACGCACTGCACTTTGAATGGTAGGCTCTCCCTATCCCAAAATAACGACAACTTTGGCGGGATCCACCAACAAACCTTCCTTGCATATAATGTGCCCTAATAGGGTCCAAAATGGAGTAGCAAAAACACATTTCTTAATGTTGAGGGATATCCTCAACATCCAACATCTCTCAAACATCAACCTCAAATTATCACAATGGTCTTTCACTAGTCCATACATTGTCCAGTCATCAAGGTAGACTTGAAGAAACTTATGGATAAAATCCTGAAATGCTTGGACCATTATGCACAAAAACACAACATGCATGTTCTTCAGTCCAAAAGGCATGACCATATAGGAAAAAATTCCCCATTCAGTGGAGAAAGTTGTCTTCTCTTGGTCTTCTTTAGCAATTCTAACTTGATGGTATCCTAAGAATCCATCCGTGAAGGAATAGATTTCATTCCCAGCTACTCCTAGAATTTCTTGAGTAAAAGGGGTTGGAAAAGGATCAATTACACATACCGCATTTAAGTCCCTGTAGTCAACACAGATCCTTATCCTTCCATCCTTTTTAATATTGATGACCATGGGGCTTACCCATTCTGATTCCTCCATAGCTTCAATGATGCCTGAAGTGATCATTTTTTCTATCTCCTCCTTGAATTTGACAGTGAAGATTCAGATTCATTCGATAAGGCCTCTTTCCATGAATCGGGCACGCACCCTTCTTTCAACTTGATTTTCATCTCTCACAAGGAGTGGTAAATGCCTTTAACCTCATGGTGCCCACACATAAATAAATCCTGAAACTCATGCAATAGATCAATGATCTTTGAAACCTCCTCTTCTGACCAATAATCTCCAATAGTGGCCTCCTTAGGTTCAACCTTCTAACCAATGTTAACCTTCTTTATTTTGAGGGGTTCGTGGTAGGCACATGCTTGCTCATCACCATTATCCCTAACTTCACACGTACCTTTAGTATGGTTAACATCCAAACTCTCCATCTCTTCACCATCTATCACATAGACCATCTTTCCCTTTTCTTTCTCCATGCATGTGCACTCAAGTTACATCTCTTCTTACTCTTCTTCATCAAAGCAGTGGTTCCAAGACCAGGTTCACCCAATAACTCTAATATTCTATCTTCTATCATGGCACTATCTCCCATCGTTAGGTTCTTAACAACCTACCCTATCCACTGATGGTTTAGTACTCTGATACTTGAAAGCTTGAAGGAGGTCAGCCATCAACTCCTTCCAATTTCTTTTCTGATGGCACATCTCAGAGTGAATATACCATGTACATGCACACAACCTTGTAAGGTGGAATATAACTTATGCACCCATAAAGAAGGTGGTAAGGCCTCCATGCCTTCCATCCATGCTTTCTCACATGCTTGGACGTGAGACGAGGTGGGTTCCTTCCCATGGTAGTCTCGTATTGTAGTGGGTGCATTGCTTTGGGAGAACCTAATAGAGAATGTGATTCTTACCTCATGCCACTCTAGAAGGCTATCGTGATGTGTCACCCACCAATGCATTTCAGTCCCAAAAAATTTATAGCTAAGCATCCCTCTTCTTTTGACCTCATTTTTCCACTAAGCCTCCATTTCTCATAAGAAATCATCAGGGTTGGCCCCTCCAGAATAACTTGGTAACTTCTTCCCTCCTAAGGCACTTGACTAAATGCATGCCTTCATTACCCTTGTCATAGATCCTCTTAACTATCACCCAATTAACTCATAAGTCCCATATGCACCCAATTGTCACATGCCACACTAGTTGTATCACTCGTGGACTGAGCATCTTCAAACTTTATAAATCCCTCTGTAGGGTGAATCACCTCAGGGTCCTTGATAGAGTGCACATAGATCATATCAAGAACTTCTTCTCCCAAGGGCTCAATATAGGGTGTTGACTTCCCATCGATTAAGGGGATAATTACCCGTTCCTCCTTGTTTTCAAAACTTATGTACCCCTTATTGAACCTTAGGTAAGAATTATTCTTATAACACCAGGGGCACCCAAGTAATGTTGGAAAGTTGTCTGCCTCAGCTAGCACCAAGACTTCAAAATCCCAAGTGAAATTTTCCCCTTGGATAGTGATAACAACATCCTTCAAGACACCAATGGGCATTGCCTTTGTCTTGTTATCCATATACAACACATTTGAAGATGGTTGTAATGGGGCCTTCCCATTTGATGTCATGCATCTAGAGTGAGAACATTGACTTCCAATGCCCATGTCAATCAAAATATTTCTCAGAAGCCACCCATCCAACAACTACATTCAAGGTAATCTCCTTATCATAGTCAAGGTTGTGGGGAGGAAGGTTAGCATGTAGAACCTACCTCTCATGCTCTCCTCTCACCATGCAGTACCTTCTCCCTGTAACCATTCTCCTAGCAAAGGGATGATATTCTCTTGCCTCAAAATCTTGCATACTTATCTAACCTCATCCAGATCCTTCAGTGAAGCCTCAACATTCTTTCTTTTCTCTAACTTCCTTGACTACTCTTTCAGGAACTAGATATCTCCCTCAAGGCTTTGAATCACATCCATGGTTTCTTGATACACCTCCTTTTGATGAGTAGGGTCTAGATACTTTCCATGTACCACCTCTTCTCTAATAACCAGTGGTCTCTACCATGGTACTTCCCTGGCACGTGCAGCCTCAGCTCACATCATAACTAGTATGGGCTCTAGTTCCGATTCACGCACCAATCTTGGCATCCATTGTGAATCGGCCTTCTTTATGCTTACCATTCTATGAACCTTTGTCCTTTTTAGTGTTGTTGGCTCATATGTTCAAATAGCTCTGAGCACTCCTCATACTTGTGTTTTTCCACACCAAGAGAATTGTAACAGATCCAGGCATTCTCACTTATAGTGCTCTGTAGACCCACAATTGTAACAGGTTCCATGTGGGAACTCACTTCTTCCTCCTCTGTGGTTACCATGACCACAAAATCCTCCTTGGAAACCTCTTCCATATGCCCCTCCATCTGCACGCCCTTCATAGTGATGACCATCATCCTTGGAATTGTTTGCGAGGCTGGTTTGGTACACACCAATATCAATGGCATCATGTATCTGGTCAATCAATCTACAATCATTGGTGTCATGAGTAGTAGAGGTACGAATATTTGCAATAGTAAGACACATTTTTACGGATTGTGTGCTGTAGTAGTGGGCATATACTTACATCATGATCTCTGTGGAAAATTTCATAGTCCACTTTCATGGCACGTACTGATCTTCAGGGACAATTATTCTTTGTATGAACCTCTACCTCACAATCTATGCACCATAAACCACTACAAGTCTCATGTGCTAAGTTCACAGATAGCTTCTCTGACTACTTCTCCATTGTAGTAATCTAAGCCTCAAGGAAGGGGCTAACACCAGTATCCATGCTTCTAACACCCTCAGCACACAAGGAAGCTTCCAAGGCCTAGTGCGGGTCTGTGAAAGTCTTGTGAAAAATAACCCTCCTAAATGGTGTTATCAATCCTCCAAAAAACCACTGAGCATGCTGAGAAGGATGAATTTCATAAGAAATTTTTGACAAGAGAGTATTAAAATGCACGTCGTATTCACCAACACTCTCTACCATACCATGTGGAATCTCCTTCAGAGCATTGCTACTCTTCTGTTCAAACTCAGGGATATGGAATTTATCCAAGAAGGCATTCCACTGCACTGTGTGGTCTATTGTTGTCTGATGGGGGTCATATTTCACTTAGATTAGTTATATATCTTAGGTGTAGATCAATCACTCCCACTAATACCAACTGGGTTATCAATAATTATCCCTTTATTTAGAAGACTAACTGCAAGAGGTTAGTCACCAAGCACATTCAGATGCACGTTGATGGCTCTCCTTTCTCAAAGTGATGAAATCTCATCAGAAGCTGAAGGCGTCTCTCTCCCGTGATTGCTAAGATGGGGTAGAATAGAATGCTCAGGCTCCACATCCTATGTGTGAACCTCAATTTCTTCTGCAACGTATTCCTCCATAGATCCACCATTCATGTAACCTCACCTTATCTAGCCAACTCCCTTTCATGATCCTCACTATAATTGAGTCATCTCTCTTCTCTCTCTTTTTCAGCTGCAATGTCTACCATCTTCCTCCACCCTAGCTTCCTTTCCCAATGCTCTGAAGAATCTTATCCTTCCATAGGAAATGATTTCGAACTCAGGGTAACGATAAAGATCTTCATATCTAAAGGGATAACATGTAGAAACAATCCTCTAGGCTCCCTTAAGAACTCAAACTTAGCAACCTCAGGAAAAGAATGCGTAGAAATAATGTATTCCAGGGTATTACTGGTCAACACTCTTTTCTACCAATGATCAACAACATACTTCCAAGTAAAATTATCATCCTGTAGCCTCTTATATTCCTCTTGGGTCCACACGCGAGATATATAGTACCAGTTTGATCTAGATGTATATGTTGAAATCCATTCATACAACTCTACTGGAAAATAATAAAAGAAGGTCTCATATAGCTCATGATATAGATGTTTTTCTGCCCATTTACTTGCATCAAACTTAGGTTCATTACTAAATCTATGAGAAAACGCATCCTCTGTGCTCTTAACCATGCTCTGACACTATACAAGTTCAAAACACTCTATCATCACGCATCATTCTCACAACAACTTTGAAAAGAGGTCCCAGGAATAGAACCAAGATGTAGCCATTTTTTTTCCCATCCACTAACTTCTAACCCCATGCGTGTTGGCCTATCATCCAGTGGGCACTGGGTGCTCACCCAAGGCACGTGTGGGTACCGAGCCCCTCCTTTATGTGTGCATTATGAGAAGATATTTTCATTATTAGGGTATTAGTTGCAGAGAAGTGAATATTCATGTAAAAGCACAACATGAGCCATGATATCCTTATACCAAAACATGTAATAATAAGAGAGACATCATGGAATGATATATAAGGAAATAAAACTAGGGTTTACACCCCTGAACCAGATATTCAGAATAGATCCATATATTTATATTGATCATAGTCTCAGCAACCACATTACATTTAAAAGGGTCATATCAGACCAAATGTATCAAGACAGGGATCTAACCCATATATCAGAGGTCCTAGCTATGGTTTCTTTATTACAAAAAATTTACAGACCCATCCCTTAGACATGATAACACTCCTAGAGTCCTTTAGAGAACCCCAACTCCTAGGGCCTCCTAAGACTCTCTACAGAGCTTCACTCTTCCCATGCTATATGTCTTGGTGTCTCTCTTCATGCCTTCATTTCTATGTGTCTCCATCCCTTTTCATCTACCCAAGCATATCTTCTTATAGGATCCTCACCCACTACCATACCTTTCTTCAGGAGAAGATTGGATGCTAAGTGTCAATGTGGTCCTCCAATGATGCATGTTTTTTTCTATTTTAAGCTCTCCACTTTCTATAATGACGTCTTCCTAGGAATATTCCTTACGTGGAATATTATTTATTTGACCACCAAGTCTCCAGGTTGGTACCTTATCCACTCGGCATGCCTACTCGAGTCACATTTTTCCTCAAGTGCCTCTATAATGTTGAATATGGCTAAGTCCTTAGACCCTATGTATTGCCTTATGCGCACTCCATGGTTTCTCCTAAACCCTTCTTAAACTATTTCCCTACACGATTTTACCCATGTTCCCTTCTTCTTACTAGTCTCGTGCACACACGCACCTTTTAGTACTTAGCCAATATTTCAAGGCCCAACACAGAGTGCGACCAACCAAATAACTCGGCGGAGCATAAAACAAGGATCTCACTAAGTCTATGCTAACAATTGAGTTGATAGAGGAAGTAGCCAGTGAAGGTGAAAATGTGGCAAAGCACAATGGGTGTGAAACAGGAGACTTGTTGTGTAATACAGGGTGCTCAGGGTAAAAGTAAGCCACTTTGGGCTAAACAGTGATGTATAGGGTTGTCATGCAATGTCAGCAAAGTATCTCGCCAGTTAGCTCGATAAGCTGGTTGGCGAGTTATTTACCAAGATAACACACTAATAACTCACAAATACAAAATTAAACTCATGGGTCCCATCAAAAGGCCGAGATGCCTTAAAATTTTATTAAAAATATTATTTTTATTAAAATGGAAAGAAATTCAAAAATTTGAATTTATGAAGGCATAGTGGGGTGAATGTTTTCCCCAAGTACAATTAATTATGTAATCAATAATGGAGGCCATACTTTTCTATAATTTTGCCCAAAATTTAGGATTTCTCCTTCTTTCTCTCACCATTTCAGATTTTCTATAAATGTAAATGGGAAACACTTTTCAAAGGGTTGGACTTTTTTTTCAAGTTCTCCCTCTTATCACAAGCTGAGATTTTGTGAATTTAGAGACTTTCAAATCCTCCTTCTTCCAAAGATTATAATGGCAACCCTTTCATCTTACTTCCATAGTAATGTGTAATGATGCACTGTTGGCCTCATGTGATTGAAGTAATAGAAATTATGTTTTGTTGACTTAGTATTTGTCCTTTCATCATTTTTTTCTACCTTCTTTTTTACTTTACTTTCTCATGTTTGCAGGTATATTTGTGAAATATCAAGTTTCAATTTTAGGTTTTATGAGTTATTGTGCTTGTGTGCAAGTGTTTCTACAATTTTAGAAAGAAAAACTACCACCTAGAAATAGCTTCCTAAACTAGCTAAGAGTGAGAAATTACACCATCATGATGAGGAAATGAGAAATTCCTACCCTTAACATTAATAACTTTGAAATTGATCAAAACACAATGTAAATTAATGAACTTTATTCCCCTTAATATCCTAATTTAACATTAAATGGACCTAAGTAGTCTAATGGCAATCAAATTATATTTTCTTTCTTTGATCCATCAATGGATGCTTGGGTGTGAGGCTTAGCTCTTTTAATAATGGAGGATGGGGATCTCAAGAATGACAAAAGGCTATTAGTATGAAACTATGTGCTTTCTTTTTTTCTTGAGATATTTAGGTGTAAGTGTAAAGGTAGAGGGAGGGTTTTTATATAGCCCAAAGGATAAAGGATTCAACACATCCTCATGAATGTGGGATAAATGGAGATGTAGAGTTAGTTATGGATATAAGGGGGTTTAGATGGGGTTGAGTTAGCTTAAGGAGGGTTTAGTTTGTCCTCAAGTGGCTCATGTGGATAAAAGGGGGTATTAATTAATCAAGATGTTTAATTAATACATGTGCAAGCTTTTATAAGCTTTTAGAGGGATTCTAGTATGATTTAGACCATAGGAGGGAATTAAACCATTTAAATAGAGATTTATTGATTTACATGAGAAGGGAGGCTAATTAATTTATAATTAATTAGACTAGATAGAAGGTTTCGATTAACGAAAGGTCATTAATTAGGTATGTGTTGGATAAGCAACTTAATTAATTAGCTTAATGTATCAATTAATGAGAATGGAAGAGAAGATGAGCGCCATTGACAATATGTTGTCAATTTGGTGGAAAGGAGATAATTAGGTGCAATTTAAGTATTTTAAACTTGCTTAGGCGTAATTATAGGTGTCTACATTTTCCCCTCTTTGGGGTGGTGTAAATGACGCAACTTCAAAGATAGTAGACAAAAGAAATTTAATTTGAAGGGATAGAAGAAAAATTAGTAGGAGGGAGAGATGCCCCCTCGAGTGTCGATGGGGTGATGAAAGAAGCTAATCGATGATCGAAAAAGGTGAGATATAGATAGAATAATGGGAGGAGACAAGATGCCCCAGTGAGACAGAAGATGAGGGGTGAGAAGAAAATGATGCAGAAGAAATATGGAGGAGGGGAGAGAAGAGCTTAGCCTCTAGCTGCTGTTTATTTGGAAAAAATTTGATGTCATCATATTGCCATAGGAACTACATCATTGGTCCTTATGAAAAATATAAGCATACGACAAAAGTAGAATGACATGAAAAGCCACACTATGAACAATTGTCCATTTCCGAAAGTACCAACTCCACGCAACATATAATAATGTAATGCAATACGAGAAGGAAACAAGCTCATATAACAGGGAAAAAAAATACGAACACATATCCAACCCAACAATGGTCAAGACAATTGTACAAATGTTTTGTTATCAGTGCTGAAGAGATCCACAAGTTCATGATTGATGACAAGGGTTAAAAATGATGCCCCAAGTAAGGATACATGCAAGGGGGAATGACAATGGACATGGGGTCCATGAAAAGCATTTGTGCACAATGAAACAACACCACACAATGAAAGTGCCCCAGAGTACAGATGAAGCAAGCAGCTAGCTTTGTGAATAATTGTGAATCCGGTGATCTGTGAGTCATATTAATCGGGGAAGATGTGAGAAAAACCAACAGGATATGGAGAAAATACCATGCGCAAGACACAAGTTTCAGCAGTAATAAGCAAGTTACCATTTTTGTAGGGTTTTTTACTTTTTAGGATTTTTTTGGAAAAATTTTGCCTTGATTTTTTTTTTTTAGATTTTTGATAAATATATTGTTTTTATTATTATTATTTCTCTTTCCAAATTGTGGTGAACAGTAGAAGGAAGTAGAAGAAGAAAGCGAAGGGGCCAGGAGTGACAGAAAGTTCCCTAGGAGGAAGAAATGAGAAACAAAGGGCAAATAATGTCCTTGTTAAGTGGAAAAATTAAGAAAAAATAATTATTTACAAGAGTGTGAAGAAGAATAAAAATCGCTAGGGAGCAATAAAATTGTCTAGGGGAGAAGAAAGGAGTATTGGACAAAAAATGCCCCAATACAGTGAAAAAGAAGAGAAAAATAAGTATTTAATAAAAATAATTATTCCACAGCAAACAGAGAAGAAAATGGTGATTGAAACGGGTTTCCGGGCCTTCCGAACGGTGAAAAACAAGTTAATATACCCCCCAAGGGGGGTAAAAACATCACAATCAGTTCATTTTAACCATTCAGTTTAGAAAACTTACCGTGAGGCTCTGACACTCAGGAGAGATGGTGATCGCATAAGACCGTTTGAGGCGTGCTGACACAGTCTGGGGGTACCAGAGGCACACGGAAAAGGGCCCATTTGTGAGTATCATAACCTAGCCTTTAAAATTTTGTCATTAATGCATTAATTAGGGCATTTAGGTGTAAAAAATGCATAGGCACGCCTGCGTGCAGGTGCAGGCATGGGATAGGGCGCGTATGTGTTGCTTTGAGGGTGCAGGCATTCGTTTGAGGGCACAAGCGCCAGGTCTATGCGCACACACACAGTAAAAAATCACATTCACACACATGTGCACATGCACACACGAGCACATGTGCATGCATGTGCACATGCTAAAAGCATGGCGTATGCATGGATAGTCAGGCACACATAGGAAGAAGTGCACATTTACATGCGCAAGCACCAATTCAGTGGCGCACATGCCAAAAAGGGTGTGCAGGCGCCCGAAAGAGGGCACACGCACTAGAAAATGTAGACACCAGAAATGTGGTGCACATGCCAAAAAGGGCACGCAAACGCCCTAGATAGCCAGAAAAAGATAGGAAAGTGTCCAAAAACGTGACACTTAGAAAAATTTTTAGGATTTTTTTTGGGTGAACCCTAAAAAATGAGATAGATTTTTAGAGGAAATGTTAGAAACTAATGAGTGGCGTGTTATTTTATAGAGATGACTACCAGTATTGTAGACACGGGAGCGTCACTCCCAGATTGTTGAGTTAGAGGGCAGTATGCATCAGTGTGACTACCGAGAGATGGCCATATTACTAGAGGTAGTAGGGCTAGGCCTCGTGGCTCGGATGCCATCGATTGTATTGGATCACGGCCTCCTGACTGTGCTTACCGAGTGATGGCACAATGAGATTCAATGCTTTAGACTGCCCATAGGTGAGATGATAATGACTATAGAGGATGTGTGGCAGATTCTGCGTGTGCCCATGATGGGTACACTGATTGATTATAGTTTGGATACAGGGTTGATCACAGCAGCATGCAGTGCTTTATTTAGTGTTGATGACATCCCACATGATGGGATGACTATGGCCCTACACGAGTGTATCTCTGACCTGACATTGCATTGGGGGCCACTTTACATCATGGTGCTTATCAGTGGGTTCCTACTCACTGATAAGATAGGGACTTCGTTCCCAAGAGGATCGCTATCACTAGTTCACGGTATTTACAGTGGGGAGAGATACTGTTGGGTGTAGTGTATACTGGCCCACTTATACTGGGATTTGCATCTCATCACATACCACGGTTAGAATACTATGAGGCTGACATCATTGTTACAGATATGGTTGTGGGATCATATAGCTATTGGATACGCTATTGGCCCATTCCGAGTTTGAGATCCAGAGGAGCCATCATACATGGCTTGGATAGTAGTTGGTGGAGACATCCATGGTCACCTTGGTATTTTATTCAGATATAGGTGGGAGTTTGATGAGTTAGCAACGATAGACATCATTTGGTGTCCATATAGACACTTCTAGTGGCCAGAGGATGCCACAGCTTAGCGTGTGCTTGGTGGAGCACT
>JAHRHJ020001023.1:0-36805 GCA_019776745.2 Taxus chinensis | reverse complement strand
CAACTCTCATAAATCTTTCCCTAAAACCTGCATCGGTACAGATGATGCTAAATCTCTAGATTTGCATAAATAAATTCAACACAAATAAATCAAAGTAACTCATGAAATGGAAAGTACAGAAAATATAGACAAAATGAAAGTAGAATGGAGCAATTTCTATTGAATATGAGAGGGCATTTTATACAATTGTTTGCTCATAAAATCATGCAGTCAATTCTTATCATTTTATCCCCATATCTCTCCTTTATTCCCTAGTCTTACTCCCAATCCCAAGATATTCTCACACATTCCTATCTCTACGAGTTGTGCATGACAACTAATTGTGCACACTCACATATTATTTAAATATTAAATAATACTAATATTCAAACCATATGTTCACACTATGAACACTAATTTCCTAAAATATTCCACCTACATCTTATTTACTCATCCTATTACCATCCCATTCATTTCATTTTGGTTGTCCCGAAACAACCTTGGGAGGTCACGTGCGTTTAGGAATCACATGTTGATTCTCAGGCATAGAAAATTGGTGAACCCAATGTGAATTACTAGTTCCTTTTCATATCCCCTTTATTTATTTTCTTTCATCCACCCTTCCCCTCTCCCATTATTCTACAGGTGTTTATACACCCACAAATATGTCGGGTTAGGAATACGGCAAACCCATTTTGGGTATTGAATCCTATTGCAACCAAGTGGATATGCAATAGTCACCCTCATTGTTAGGGTGGGCTGATAATTACTCACATAATATATTGTCTCTGTACATGCCCCTTCCTCAAGGATTTAACACCAAATCAACAGTTATGATTGAGGAGATAAACTAACCTAACTACAGTGCACAACCAGAGTTCTCTAACTCCAATAACATGACCTTCATGAGAGAACAAGGTTTTTATCCATTGGTCTTATCCAAACCTTAGATTAGCATGATATATGATTCCTTCTTTTCTTATTTACCGTAAAATGATGAGCTTTTAGTATGACTCGTGCAAAGCGGTGATTGTCTCAACCTTATAGATGAATCCTTAGATAAGATGCAAAAGTATACAGATGCTCTTCTATAGAAAAACACTACCCACCCCCTCCTCCAAAAATATTAAATACATTGAAAGAGGGGTGGTCTACAAAATTCCAATTTATAGCAAGGTATCATGTACCTTTGCGACCCAACAAGACCTAATATACGCCTTAAAAAAATGCACATCATTCACCTAACGATGTGATCTCAACATTTGTAGGTAGAATTAAGGAATTAGAAATTTCTCAAGCCCCGCAACCTACACAATTTGTGGGTTCAAACAATACTCTCCCATCATATGCCAAAGCAAAACTATTTTCCTTCCACAAGTGCCTATAAAAAATCAGTGTCTCAAGCCTAGTTGGGTACTCCTAACCTGGGTGACCTCCTTACAGCTTCAGGGGCACTAGGGATGGCCCCTCATCTTTCATATACATATCCAACACAAGGGTCGGCTGGAAGTGCATTCTCGAACGTCGCTCCTCTAGGCAATGCAACATTCCTTGGTTTCATGTGCCCGTTAGCCCATACCCTAGTATTTCCCCCCTACGTTCACATGTATTCCAAATCTCCTCATATGGATGTGTACTCTTTCCATTTTCCTTACATTCAATAACAATGGGTTCATTATGCCTCGACCAATGCCTACAATATGCCTTATCAAGTCTCATATTCCATCTCTACCTCCCCATCAAGGATCCTTGATGGTTGAATCATATGGAGTGGGAACACACTATGAGTACCTAAAAGAACCTTTACACTTCACCATGTGAAGTGTCATGCTCCTACGACCATTGCATGACCTCTTGATATTTAAAGGGGAGGGAGATCCAAATTCCACTGCCATTAGAGAGCTACTCCCTTGGGATGTGGTTTATGAAAAAATATTTCCTAAGAATCTTAAAGGGATTACCCTTGAATGGTATTAAAAAATCCCAGAAACCTCTATCTATTCCTTCAAGCAAATTAAATCCGAGTTCATTAAGGATTTTGACATGAACAAGCTATTGAGAATAAGGATTAGATAATTCCTACATATCAATTAAAAGCATAACGAGTCTACTACCACTTCATTCAAAGGTGGTAGTAAGTCCTCTATTCTTCTGCTAGTGCTCTTAACATGGATCAGATGGAGCTTTGTTACTTGTTCCTCCATCTGCTTAACCAAGAGACCAAAGGGTGGAGTCCAAAAGTTTCCACTTCGGAGTTACAAATAATTCTTAAAGGGCGAGCTTTGCATTGACCAAACTGTGATAAACAATGGATGCAAGACTTATGGCCCAAATGGGAGGTTGGTCACCCCCACTCAAAATAATTCTAACTATTGAAATGGTTCAAACAATAATTAAGGACCCAAGGTCCTCGATCGGAACCATGGTGTAACAATGGATGGCGTAATTGACCAACCCAAGAATCAAAATGTTAAAAACACCAAAAATGTAAATAAAAACAATACCAATGTGAACAATCAAAGGAAAAATAACATTATTCCTTCTATTAATGCGGTTGACTTTAGTCATCCTCCTGTTCAGCAAGTTTGGGCCCAAGGCCCAAGTCTATACCTGAATCAATTCCTAAATCAATACTAGAACCAAGGAGAAAGGCCTTTGAACTATAACTACAACAACTAGAATCAAAAGAACAATCAGAATTATGGACCACAACAAAACCAAAATCAAAGAGTGAGGGATTATGATCCTAACTTATATTTTGGTTTCCATAGAGTTATAGGCCACGATGCTCAGACGTGTAGGAACTAACAAGTTCATACAATGTATTCCAGAGGATCAAAGACAAAATCTTTATTGAGATGTTCTTAGCCAACCCCACAGGAACCTCGCAAGGTATCCATACCGGACCTATTTCTCCATAAAAAGCTAGCATTGGAATTTTTAGAGACCCTTTCCCGAAGTGCCCCAAAAACAAAAAATTTAATCCTTATGGTGCAAACAAGGGATTTCTTATAGGGACCAATGATCATGAAGCCTCTACGTCTATTGATCCACGATCCTAACTTGGACCAACGGAATAAGACTAATAGTGTAGGCCAAGTTGAGTTGGAAATTAAATCAAAAATCCACGTGGTTACCCGTACTCATGACTACATGTCACAGCCTCTCCCTGTGTACCCTTTAGTGTAAGATGATGCATCAATCGTCCCTAAGCTAGTAGGGGCTTATGATTTGATTATAGACCTAATTAAGACCTTTTCTCACATTTCCTTCTTGTATTTTTTGAATAATTCCCCAACGCACCAATTTTATTTTTGTTATAAGTGTTACGTCTTGGTCACTTAGTTCATATTACACCTCCTCTAGAGGCCCGAATTAACCATATAGATTTTGATGTCTATCCCTGAGGCAAACATGAGAGAGATACTTAGTTTGTGTTTGATATCAGTAAGATGCCTACAAATACAGAATTAACATAGAGAGGTGATCATGTGTTGTATTTACAAGTGTGGATCTATAACAATTATGTCAAGAGGGCTATCATAAATGATGGAGTTGCGGTTAACATTGTCCCCTTTTATTTCTTACAAAATCTAGGTTACGGAGAAAGAAATTGTTCTTTGAATCGAAACACAATGAGAGGCTACGATAGCCTTAAAGCCACATCCGTTGGGAATATATTTCTCCGAGTCACTCTTGGGCCTAAAGCCATTTTAACTGAATTCTATATCATAGACAGGGAAACCAACTATAATATGATCCTTGGTAGGCCATGGATTTATAGGATAAAGACAATCCCCTCTACTTTGTTTCAAGAATTCAGATTCCTTCATCTATGGAAGGTATTTGTAGCTCAAGGGGATCCGAAGCTATTTGACATTCATCTAGCTAACCTTAAGAAGAAACCTGGGGTCCATTCTAAATTTGAAATCCCAACAAATAAGATGAACAAACTTATTCCTCCTATAGGACCAATTCCCACATCAAAAATTCATCCAACCACTGAGTTACAACCACATAAGGTAATTGAAGGGGTGGATATTAGTGAAAACAAAGTTGTTGTAGTAGAAATGGTTTCAACAAAAACATAATAGAGATAGTCAAACTCTCGGAGAAGGATTTACCGATTATTCTTTGATTCTTTGGGCATAGGTCATACTCTATGTTTAGCCTGCCTTCCGGCTAACAACCTTGGAGAGGTTTGCATGGTCGGTGTTTAATAGGTTCAGGAAGAGGATTTAAAGAATGATAAAACATCTATTTTTCCTAACTATTATTGGACCCTCAACTACGATGAAGTAAAATGTTGCTATGGTGTAGAGGCAGGGGTGATTCTCACTTCTCCAGAAGGGAGAGTTAAGCCCTTTTCTTTTAAGTTGAACTTTGAATGTACAAACAACATATCATAATAAGAATCTCTACTTCTTGTTCTCATTATATCCAAGAGTATGGGTGTGCACAATGTCAAACTCCTATGTGACTCGCAACTTATTGCAAACCAGGTCTCAGAAGTTTACAAGACTAGAGCACGAGAGCAAGAACTATGCACAAACTATGTAAAGATTTTGATTTTATTTCTATATAAGTCATTCATAGAGAGAATAATTATCTCATTAATTGTATTTCCACTTCTTCCTCTTAGTTTTTTCTTAATGAGGGTTTAAAGGAAACATAATTCACCTTCTCGATCCGAGATGAACCCTTAGTTTGTAAGATGCCTAACAATGTAATTTTGGCATACGTGGAGACTGAAGATGACCCTGTTACTTTATATTTCATAAAGAATGAAGGTGATCTTAGGGTACCTCCATGCATATACCGACCTTCATCCCGCACATCGTAAGAAAGGATTTTCCCTTACCCCTCACCCTTCTTCCTATTTTGGAGATAGAAAGATGAATCCTTCTTCATCAGAAGGCTTTAAAAATATATGAAGTTGAGGAAGAAGAACTAGAGATACCCCCAGCTCCTCCTGAGTTTGAGGAGGGTAATTCTTCATTAATCTAAGGAACCATTGACATTACTATTGGCACAAAAGAGGAACGTAGAATTTTAAATCTTGGTTCTTCGTTGTCACCTATTGAAGTAGAAGCGCACACCAAGGTGCTCAAAGAAAATTACAAATCCTTTGCTTTTAGTTACAAGGAGCTGACAGGTGACACTCCCAATGTAGTAGTTCATAACCTATTCACTAAGCATGATGTAAATCCCATAAAATAGAAGTTGAGACCTATGAAGCCTAAAGCTGCTTTGATGGTCAAAGAGGAAGTGATGAAACTTCTTCACATAGGGTTTATTAAGCTAGTAGATTGCTTTATGTGGTTTTCCAACATCATCCTGGTCCTTTAAAAGAATGGGAAAATATGGATATGCATTGAATTTAGGGACATTAAAAAAGCATGCCCTAAAGATGATTTCCTATTGCCTTCCATTGATATCATTGTTGATGCAACGACTGGTTATGAGTTATTACCTCTCATGGATGGCTTTTTTGGATACAACCAAATAAGTATTTATGAGGAGGATCAAACTAAGACTACTTTTACCATTCCTTGGGGAACCTTTTGTTATGTCATCATGACATTTGGTTTGAAAAATGTCGAAGCCATGTATTAGCGGGCCATGAAATACATTTTGCATGATCTCATTCATAAGTTTGTGGAGACGTATGTTGATGATCTCTTAGAAAAAGCTAATAAATGGGGTGATCATCTTGAAGTTCTTTGTATTATTCTCTCATGATTAATTGAATATGGTGTAACCTTAAATCTAGAAAAATGCATGTTTGAAGTTACAGGGGGTAAATTGTTGGGTTGTATTATTTCATCTCGAGGTATCGAAGTAAATCTTGTGAAGATTCAAGTGATCTTAGAAATGACCCACCAACAAATGAGTCAAGCATTAGATATTTCTTGGGAAAACTTGGGACGATTCGTAGATTTGTCCCTGATTTGACATATGTCATTCACCCTATTAATAGCTTGCTAAAGAAAACATGTTGTAAAATATGAACAACTAAGTGTCACGTGAATTTTGAGTCGGTAAAGCATTTTCTCATGTCATCACCTATGTTCATGCCACCAATTTCCGATCATCCTCTAATTTTGTATTCTTGAGCCACGAATGGCTTGATACCATGCATGTTGGCACATGAGGATGACGGTGGTCATGAATGGGCCATCAATTTCATTAGTCACACTCTCCTTGATTATGAAACATGTTACACTCAAGCAGAGAAAGAGTGCTTTGGCCATTGTCTCTACAACTAAGAGGTTAAGGCATTATATGTTTAACCAAAAAATTTGGCTAATTATTAAATCAGAGAAGTTGTGAACATTTTTGACCCAAACAGTCTTATCTATAAAGGATGGAAGATTTATCACATTGATGGGTGAGTTCGAACTAACTTTCATCAATCAAAAATTCATCAAGGAACAAATCATTGTTGATTGGTTGGTGGATAATCCTATATACTGCAGAGATTTAGTTGATCTACACTTTTATGACGAATGAGTTTTCTATATAGAAACAAATCCTCCCATTGCTACCTATTCATGGTATACCAACATAATAAATTATATCATAGATCATTCATACCTCGAGGGAAACAAATCATAACAAAAGTGATGGTTACGTTTCATAGCCATGAAGTATGTAATCATAGAAGAAGTGCTCTATCATAGGGCCTTCGATGACATGTTTTTGAGATGCGTTGATGAAGAAGAACCTAAGAAAACTTTCTTT
Organism: Taxus chinensis; assembly: GCA_019776745.2. Taxonomy (NCBI): domain Eukaryota; kingdom Viridiplantae; phylum Streptophyta; class Pinopsida; order Cupressales; family Taxaceae; genus Taxus; species Taxus chinensis. The sequence continues at coordinate 30,082 of JAHRHJ020001023.1, read as the reverse complement.
AAATCCCGTAGTGGAGTTTATGGTGGTCACTTTAGAGGGCATTCAACCACTCAAAAGATTCACCGAATGGGCTACTTCTGGCCCACGTTAAAACATGATGGTGTAGAGTACGTGTGCAAGTGCTAAAAGTGTCAAGAGTTCTTGCACACGATACACATCCTAGCCCATGCCTTACAACCAATAGTGATACCCTGGCCCTTCTCTACTTGGGATTTTGATTTAATAGGGAAATTATCTCCCTCATTATCAAATGGCCTCAACTTCATCATCACGGCAACATAATATTTTACAAATTTAGTTGATGTTATGCCTCTGACTACAGTTCTTGGATCAATAATGGTTAACTTCATCCTGAACCAAATCATTTGTAGGTGCGATGTCCCACAAGTCATTATATCAGATAATGGTACTCCTTTTAAAAACAAAGAGGTGTGTGAGTTGTGTGCACAATTTAATATATCTCATCACACAGCCTCTTTATACTACCCTCAATACAATGGGAAGGCTAAGGTTATGAATAAAACTCTAAAGTCCATCCTCCTTAAAAAAATTAAGGAGAATAAGAAATATTGGCATTTAAAATTGTTTCCAACCTTGTGGGTCTATAGAACGTCAGTGCGAACACCTATGGGGGAAACCCCTTTCTCTCTAGTCTTTGTTGCCGAAGGTGTCTTTACAAGGCATTATTGATGAATATGCATACTGAGAAATGTGATTAGCTGAATTATAAATCTTGGATGAAATGTGATTAGCTGAATTATAAATCTTGGATGAAATGTGACTCAGGGTCGAGCAACATCATTGGGTTTATGTTATCAAAATGTGTCCCTAGTACAACAAGAAAGTCTATGAATGAGAAACATGGGTAGGATACCTTGTGTTAAGGCTAGACAACCAAATAGACAAAAAGGTTCGTGAAGGAAGAAAATTTAGGTCGAAATGGTTAGGGCCTTATCAAGTAATAGAAGACTATAAGAATGGTGTGTATCATCTATGTAATTTAGAGGGTGAGGAATTTGGTGATTCCGTCAATTCACTTCAACTTAAACAGTTTTACATATAGTCACTTGCATTTCCATATTGTGCATTATTACATTCATACCGCTTTTTCATTTGCATTATCATCTTGTGAAATTGTAAACTTTAAACTTACCTTTCAATTGAATTTCAAAACTTTCAAACATTAGTAAGCATATTAATCATACTTCTCCAACATTCATTATGCATTTCTAAATTATCCAATCTTTGTTATCATCTCTACTTATGAGACATAATTTTGACATTGATACTAAAAGGACTTGTATGCTTAGTCTTCTGCATGGTTTCTCCCAATTCGGGTGTTTATTGCCCATATATTTCTCTAGAAGATTCTTGATGATAAATCTTCCCCTAAAAATCTCTTTCTATGACAGAAACATTCTAAACATTTCACCCTGAATATTTGTTCGCCTATCTCAACCTTCGGTGGTAAGCATTCGCATCCTACTGGTTGTATGAGGTTGAGACTAGGGAAAATTTTCCCTCCTAAAAGCACAATTTAAAGTCAGGTAAAAAATAAAAATAATAATAAACAAATAATAATCACAAAATTATTTCATAACAATTAAAACTACACTTCTTGTCCCTCCCAAACTTTGGTGATGATCCCATGCTTCTTACTAGTAGCATGAGATTGGGAAAGGGGGAAAGTGCCCTTACCTACGTTTTTTCCTTGGTGATGAGCACATGCTTCTTACCAGTAGCATAGGGCAAGACATAGGGGGTCGTAATAATAAAATCACAAGTTACAAATAAATAAACAAATAAAAAGTTCTTCTAAAAGTACCCATGAAAATGAATTAGATGTGTATGTTAAGAGAGAATTATTCGTCAAAACCAGATTTTATCAATCAATGGGCCATCCGTGAATCTAAGTCTAGTCAAACTTATAAGAAAAATTCATTATGAACTGGTTAGTTGATCTTGATTAGAGTTGGGTTACAAGTTTCTAATTGAATCTTTGTCAAAGTCTTGTCTCTTGATCATCACTCATAGTCACATTCTTAAAATCATATAACTTGCGTCCTTCTTGATTCTCAGTGATGAGCCCTCACATCCTACTAGTTGTGTGAACTTAATAATGGAGTGAGTTCATCTTTATTATACTGCATTCATCACATTTTGCCAATGGAATAGGACTATCAAATATTAATTTTAAAAAACTACCTAAGTTACAATTTGTTATCATATACATAATCATGCAAAATCATTTTGTTTACCACATTACATTATCATCCATAGGATACATCCATAAAACATAAAAAAACATCAGAAATTCTAAACCATCTAAGATTACATAGATGAAGAAAACTATAATGAGTCAACTCTTACAAGGAATGTTGAACCAAAAAAATATGTCTATATATGTATATACAATATCAAGTTTCTCGTGTACAATGTCATCACACCATAGAGTAAGTGTGGTAAAAAATGCTCTCTAAGAGCTCAAAAAAAAAAAAAGATATACATGTCAAAAAATGCCTCAAAGAAATAAATGCTCCAAGATTATCCCTCCCTCTTGGATCCCTGTGAAGGGGCACGATGAGGGCTCTCATTGCGACTCCTATGATGAGAATGATTCGGTGCAGCATGAGAGCCTATGTGTGTAGATCTATGTGAATGTCTGTGAGACTGTCCAGGTGAGAAACTAGTAGTGGTAGCTCTGTTGTTTGAGTGTCCTTTCCAATGCCTCTCTTTCTTCGTGGATTGAAATCTTAGTCCTCAGTCAATTCAACTCCTCTGCAGCATGTCAGGCTGGAGAAAACATGTCAGTGTGTTGACTGACTAGTGGTGGATGTCTAAAGTTGGCAAGTAGTGCCTCTTGAGTCTCCCCTATAGGGATTGTGAACATGTATAATTTCGTGTGACGAATAAGGTCTCACCATCCATCCACAATGGTTGTAAAGTATAATCAAAATAACGAAGAGCTAGAAAACTTGTAAAAACAAAATTAATTAGAATAGTTTTCTAACATCTAATCTAGGAAGTAAGTGTTGATATGAGTTTCCAACTTCCTGTCCAGATGAGTGTACGATTAATCAAGAAACACTAAACAACGTCGAGTATATAAGGGCTTAGTACCTTGGAGATGATGATGGATGATACGGGCGCAAAATTAATATCGAATTCCTTGGTGTGATTCCATCAATCCTGCAATTCACATACACTAGAGAAACATTGATTAGAGATTTTATGCGGGGGCTACCTGACAAAGTAGATCCGGGAAGCGTTAACTCCCTCGGTGGCTGTCAACCCTCGTGCGATAAGAATAATAATAAAATAGAGTCCAAATAGATAATATGCAAATTGATAAACAAAAGAACCTGAAAGATGTCGGTATGCAGATGGTGTTATTGATTAGATTCGTGCAACATGAATCTCACCACATGAACCATATCACGAGCAGAGTATCATGGAAATTCCACATGTTATCACCATGATAGAATAATAATGATATTATGATAAATGGCTAAAATTCCTCAGCATTCACCCAAATTTCCTAACTTTTTCTTTTCTTTCAAATATGGGGAAAAACCAATATTTATAGCTTAGATGTGAGGTTAGATTGGGGTTAACAAGAAACCAGGGTTGGGTAGAGTAACCCGAGTTAAGAGATATGATGTGATCACGTAGGGACCACAACTTGAATTATTAGATGGATTGGGGAGCTTGATTGACATGGTAGATGAGATGATATATTCCATTTAAAAAGGGTTGTCAACTGGGTGTATTAATACCCATGGATTAATAATTTGTGGGATATGGGGGATAATGTCAAAATTTGACTTATCAAATGGGTCTACATGGAGCCCATTTGATAATTAATTAAGAAAATGGATAGGATTTCATTTAAATTAAGAAAAAGAAAGCGAGAATGGAAATTGCATGAATGTGAGATGACGAAGGGGCGTTATACCAAAAATTGGTGTCTACATTTGCCCCTTTTTGTTGAGTGGTTTGCGATAGCAAGCCACGAGACAAAAACAAAAAGGGTTAGATGAAATATGTGTATAAAGATGGATGAAGATATGATTGAAGGCAAGACGCCTCAGGCAAAAAAGGATCACAATAAAAATGAAAAACAAAATGTAAGGCGATGACTTCAATATCACATCGATAGAGGACAATTGTGGTCTCAATGGAGACAGACGACAATGTTCTACATACCAGTGAGTGGGTGAAGACCACTGCAGTATGGATGTAAACCAAGATGACCAATGGGTCATAGGAAAACATCCAAATAGGTGTAACTAAATGCGAAAGATGTGTAAAATGCTTTGTCTACAAGGAATCGTGAAAAAAAAATCATGCATCCGCAAAAGGGATGTGAATGAAGATAATGATGCCCCAACATAGGGCATGAGAATGACCTAAAGTGAGCTATATGTGTTGACAAGTGTAAGGATGAAAATGTACCCCAAGATAGGGCACGAAGATGACATAACGAGAAATGGATGTGTAAATAAAAATGCCCCAAGGGGAATAATCATAAATGTGCACATGATGAGAAGATAGGATAGAAAGCTGAGATAAAATGACCTAAAGGTGTGATAAATATGATGGTAATCATGTTTCATAGGAAAGATGCATGAATGTTAGCAAATTAGAAGATAAAAGCAATTCTACTTGTTCAGTAAGTAGGATAAGAAGTCGAGATACTTTTGTGACAAAGCAACAGTAGAGAAAATAATCATGGAAGAGTACAAGATCAGATAGGTGTTGGCCGTTATGGTATCCTCCAAGACAAATAAATGTCCCAAGAAGATGGGATGAAAGATGTGGATGATAAATGATAGAGAGAAGAGAAATAAGACATGGTTGGGGTAGAAAAGACATGGTGGAGGAGAGGGATCAAATAGTAGAGAAGGACGATAAGAGAGGTGAGAAGATAGATGAAAGCACAAAAGAGAGAGAATGACATTCAATAAGAGGGTAGTGGAAAAAGATAAGGGGGAAATAAATAGGTAAGGTACGAGGGACTTGGAGAAAAATAAAATAGAGAAAGAGAGGAGGAGGATAAGGGAGGGAGGAAGTCTAAACAAGAAGAAGACAAGATGAGAAGTGAAAAGAGATTAGAAGGGAAGTTGAATGTATAGAGATATATCATAGTAAAGAAGTAGCAGAGATAATAAAGAGGAGAAATGGTGGAAGAAAGAAATGATGAAGGAAAAATAAGAAGACAAGAAAATGAAAGAAGAAGGGATGAAAGGGAGATGGAGATCAAAACAAAGGGAGAGAAAGAATGGATCATGAAAGAGATGACAAAACTGGGAAAGAGAAGTTGTGAAGAATATGAGAGAAGGATGATTGGAGAGATGAATATGCATAGTAGGATGGAAAGATGAAGGAGATGAAGTTAAAGAAGATGGGGGAGGAAGTAGAATGGAAGAGAGAAAGAAAGGAACTATGAGGAGCTAGGAAGATAGGGATGGTAGAAAAATAAGTTCAGTAATGGGTGAAATGAAAATAAGAGGGAAAGAAGAGATGATAGAGCCAAAACAGGAAAGGAATTGAATATGAAAAAAAATGCATGGAAGTTCATGTGGATGGTGGGATGATCAAAAATATGGGACAATGTTGGTGAGTCAGGTTATTAATGGAGAATTAGGATGAATGTGTGAGGAGAAGAGGAGATGAGGATGATACAAATGAAATGAAAGAAAACCAGGGATAGAAAGGAGGAGAGGAAAAAAAATAAAATTATGCAAGGCAGTATGTGATGAAGACAATAGATATATTGAAAAAGGTGGAGGGGAGATGGAAAGGCAATACCAGTGGAGGGATGTTAGGAGAAATCCTTTGATGATGATTAGAGGGCGCAAAAGAAAAAAAGGAAGGAAGAGAAAATGGATGAGGTAAAAAAGAGTGAATCAGTATTAGTAGAATAGGGATAAATGAATTTTAGGAGAAGTCCACTGATAATTCTTAGTGCGAGAATGGAATATGATGATGACATAATGTTAGATGAACAATGATAATGACGAGTAAATGTGGTGGTAGATATGGGGAAGTATTCTAGAAAATGAACCGGAAAGAGTAATGAAAGGAGGGATAATGATGTGTAGGAAGATGAAGGCGAGGAGAGAATGTAATGGATTAGAATGTGGATGAAGATGAAAGAAGTAAAGGTGAAGGAATGAGACATAGTAAGAAATGGTATGAAGTGTTTAAGTTATATTTCTGAATGAGGGATGATAGAGATGATATTTGAGGAAGTTTGAGATATTTTGTGTGAGGAAAAAGAGAAGGGAAGAGGATGTGTTTGTGGGGAATGAAGAGAAAATATGGTTGGTGAGAATATGAAGGAAAGAGGAAAGGCAAGAAGACAAATCATTCTTAAGAGAGACTTTTAAGTGTAGGTAGGTTTGTTTTCAGTAGAAGAAGTGCTTTTGCACACTCTGCATGTTCCATTTGGAGCATGTATGATTTTCAATTTGTACATAGTTTTTGGTGTTATTATATTGCTCTTGCACAGTGCATTTGGTTGGCTTTTGGTAAAGTTCAAATTCAAGTTTCAGTGGGTTTCCAAGTGATTCAGAGGTCAGATTTTTAGAGTTAGATCAGAGAATTGGTTATCAGGCTTGACAATATGCCCAATGGATGCTTCCAAGCCAATGGTCTCTTCATCTAGCAAGCAACTGTCCTCATGAGTCACCAAATTGTTATCCATATTTCACCCCCCAGGCAAAATATTGGATCAGCCACGACCTCTACCCCATGGAAAGATAAAAAATCATTTTTTCAAGCCCCGGTAGGTGAAAAATGGAGAAAATGTCTTCATGACTTTAATGCAGGATCTTCTTGATATTCAACTACCAAATCCACTTCGATTCAATCCGCCATTCTTCTTCAACACGCCAGACAGACAAAGGGAGCCAGAATCAACAGATTTGGGGCAGATTTGAAAGGAGGCATTGATTGATGGCATTTGAATCTTCAAGGCATGATTCAATGCATATCCCAGGGTGGTTGAATCAGGATTCGACTTTTCCCTCTTCTCTCTCTTTCTTTCTATATGTACTGTAACACTTCTCGTTTGAGAAAGAGAGACATTCTAGGCATAGAGAAACTCTGTCAAATTTGTTTCTCGACGCCATTTTTGAGCAGCAAACCTTCTCTCATGCCTGGAAAATGTATTTGTGCCTCTATTCCAGAAATGTAATGGTCTATGCACCTTCTAGAGCAATAAAAACGTGTTTTTGTGGTGTTCTTCAACCCTTTGCATCGTTTTGTTGTTTCTTTGTACCTCTCCCTTCCAGATTTGTTTTTCTATGCATGTATTTCACATTTGCAGGTGCAGGATGTTGTGTTTCATGGAGTTTAATGGCGAATTTGAAGATTTGGACCGTGTTACTTCTGTCTGACCTCCCTCATCTCCATTTTTTCTATTTCTTTCTCCCTCAACAGAATATCTCACTTCCTTTACTAGTGTATCACCGCTTTAGTGTAGGCTCTATTTTTTCCCTCTTTCTCTCTCCTTGGTTCCTTGGAATGGTTAGATTAGGTTAGATTTAGTTTTCCTACACTGGAGTAGCTCATGGCAGGTAGTTTAGGAAGAGGAACTAGCCTTCTCTGGAGAGCTTTCCCACTTTTGCAAGGTCCCACACCTGTGGGAAATTTCAATGTTATGCAATCACACCAGATGATCCTGCCTTAGAAAAGTAGATTTTTAGAACTCATTTGGGGGTGCTGTGATTTCACACTAATAGTGTTGGCACACCTGGTGGGACACTGGGGTTATATATTTCATCTTCTCTTATTGTCTCAACAAAAACAACAAAACTTACACCACCATGTGCCACTAATAGTTTTGGCACACCCGGTGGGACCTAAGAGGTTTTCACTTCATTGCAACAAGATTGATGTGCACTTGTTGTAAATCTCCGTCTTATGAGAAGCTTTAAATTACACATCTGGCGACTCCATCTGGTAAACAACTGATTCTCTGAGTTGCCGACCTTCTTCCCATCCATTTCCACCCGTTATTTCTTCCATCTCCTTCATCTTCTTCAATCCTATGAATTTGTGCAATCATGACTTCTTTCGCACCATGGAATTCTCATTTGCAGCAACATAACTATTTCCCTCCATCCCCACAGTTTCAAAATCCTCCTCTAAATCAGTTTTAAAAGCCCCATTATCCTGAAAAATGCATACAACCCCCTTTTTGCGAACCAAAATGTTTATGAAGAACATGTTTATGCAGATGATGGTGGAAACTCCTTGTCCGAAGCTGATTTTGAGAGGCAGATGCAAAAGATTGAGATGGACATGACGCAGCTCAGAGTCAGGTGCTCCATAATGGCAACTGAAGTTGGCTATAAGGCCCCTTGTCCATGGGTCAGCCCTGTACCAGGCTAGTTTAGCACCCAACACAAGCCGCATCTCATCACTGATACGTTTCCCTAGATTACAGAGTGGGTGGAAGGAATGGAGGCTCAAAAATGTAGTGCGTATTCCATCCCTTCAGTGTCCATCCTTCCATTTTCTTCCAAGTCCCCTCTGCCTAGTTGTAGCATAAATGAACATCCCCCTACCAACGCACCTTCCCCAGCCAACATCATCATGTTCGACAACTACAGGATAGTTGAAGAATGATGTGACTCATATGACTCTAATTGGGAAGAGGAAATCATACAGGTGCCTGTTCTAGATGAAAATTAGTTAGCTCTAGAGGGCATGCTTCTGGAGGAGAACCATATATTTTTAGAGGCAAAAAGTGCAGAGCAAGCCACAGAATAACCTTCAGTTCTTCCTCCCACTTCATCCCCTTCAAACTCTAATTTCAAAGAATATTTTGAGCTTTCAAACTTCATGTTTGAAAATGAGGGGAACCATGGTGAGAAAATTGCATATTCGAAGGACACCATGGAGGAGGTCAAACACACGCATGCAGGACAACGAGGAGGTAGATTATCTGTTTGACTTGGAAGATTGTCTTGATGGAGAGGAGCCCAAGGAGATCACATCATTTACTCCTCCATCATCCACCTTCCAAGAACATGAGTCTATTGCCATGGAGGAGAACATCCAAGGACAACAACCTGCATCTCACAACGGCCCTCAGGAACCAAGGTTGGAGGATCTTAATCTTCCATGTTCTTCTCAGGAGGAGGAAGGAAACAGTGAAGACCCCATCTCTCCCACACCATCCATTCAAGAAGGTCCATAGGAAGACTCCATTCTAGGACTTGAAACTTAGAGTAATAGGCACATCCATCTAATCAGACCGTGCCCAATCAAGTACTTGGCTTCATTGGAGCCAAGGGAGAAGCCAAAAAACAGTCATGCCCACTCCAGGGCATGAGGTTGAGCATCGAAGTACTAAGGATCAACTACAATACCTCTGGGAACCAAGTGAGCAGCTGATTGAAAAGGTATTTATTTTGTTTCCAATTGATACCTTGATGGAGGGAGTGGAGAAATAATTTACAGTTAGCCTTCCACTCCTAATAACAGCCATGTTTAGCTCCAAATCATTTGCATGGCTGCCATTTTTGAGGAAGGGAAGCTATTTCTCCCTGCTAGTTGTAGTATTTGTTTGAGCTCACTTTGCTCTTGGTTAGAGTAGTGTAGGTAGGTTTGTTTTCAGTAGAAGAAGTGCTTTTGCACACTCTGCATGTTCCATTTGGAGCGTGTCTGATTTTCAGTTTGTACATAGTTTTTGGTGCTATGGTATTTCTCTTGCACATTGCATTCAATTGGATTTTTGTAAAGTTCAACTTCAAGTTTCAGTGGGTTTCCAAGTGATTCAGAGGTCAAATTTTCAGAGTTAGATCAGAGAATTGGTTATCACACTTGACACCATGCCCAATGGATGCTTCAAGGCCAATGGTCTCTTCATCTAGCAGGCAGATGTCCCCGTGAGTCACCAAATTTTTATCCATATTTCACCCCCCGGGTAAAATATTGGATCAGCCATGACCTCTATGCCATGGAAAGATAAAAAATCATTTTTTTGGGCCCCAGTAGGTGAAAAATGGAGAAAACATCTTCACGACTTTAATACAGGATCTTCTTGATATTCAGCTACCAAATCCACTTCGATTCAATCCGCCATTCTTCTTCAACACGCCAGACAGACAAAGGGAGCCAAAATCGACAGATTTGGGGCAGATTTGAAAGGAGGCATTGATTGATGGCGTTTGAATCTTCAAGGCAGGATTCAATGCATATCTCGGGGTGGTTGAAATAAGATTCGACTTTCCCTCTTCTCTCTTTTTTCCTTCTATATATACTATAGCACTTCTTGTTTGAAAAGGAGAGACATTTTAGGCATAGAGAAACTTTGTCAAATTTGTTTCTTGACGCCATTTTTGAGTAGCGAATCTTATCCCATGCCTGGAAAATGTATTTTGTGCCTCTATTCCAGAAATGCAATGGTCTATGCACCTTCTAGAGCAATAAAAACATGTTTTTGTGGTGTTCTTTAACCCTTTGCATCGTTTTGTTGTTTCTTCGTGCCTCTCCCTTCTAGATTTGTTTTTTGTGCATGTATTTCACATTTGCAGGTGCAGGATATTGTGTTTCATGGAGTTTAATGGTGAATTTGAAGATCTAGGCCGTGTTACTTCTGTCTGACCTCCCTCATCTCCATTTTTTTTATTTCTTTCTCCCTCAACAGAATATCTCGCTTCCTTTGTTAGTGTATCACCACTTTAGTGTAGGATTTGTTTTTTTCCATCTTTCTCTCTCCTTGGTTCCTTGGAATGGTTAGATTAGGTTAGATTTAGTTTTACCTACACTGGAGTAGCTCGTGGCAGGTACTTTAGGAAGAGAACCAGCCTTCTCTGGAGAGCTTTCCCACTTTTGCAATGTCTCACACCTTGGGGAAAGTTCAATGTTATGCAATCACACCAGATGATCCTACCTTAGAAAAGAATATTTTTAGAACTCATTTGGGGGTGCTGTGATTTCACACTAGTAGTAACCTGTATGTGGGAAGAATATTCTCCAAAGGTGGTGTTCCTTAAATCTATGCCCCAACTCTGGGAAAGGGAAAGAACAATAATAGAAGAAAGTTGATCAATGTGGGAAGCTTTATGAATGTCATAACAAAAGAGTAGCCATCATTCAAGGGTATGGTCTACCATATATACAATATAGATGGTGAGAATGATAGTCGTCCTTCAAGGGATCGGTCTATTTTAATTTTACTTTGATTTTGATTTGTATGCTTTTCTTTTTTTTTCTTTTTTTCTTTTTGCATGAACAACTGTCCTTCGAGGGATCTGTCTATTTTTTGGATAACTTTTGACTTCATTTTGCATGCATGGATGTTATCTTTACATGGGGGAGAACTGGGGATAATGACAGTAAATGGGACACCCGATACCCTTCACATGACTGTCATAGGAGAATGAGAGGGTGATGGATGTAATGATTACGGGGTTCTCACCGAATGGGAGAACTTATCCACATTGAATATGCTATAAGTAGAGCCGCGGTACTTATATTATGGGTCATATCAAAGTAGTGACGTTAGACCACATAATTCATCTCATTACCATGATAAATGGAAGTGGATAATGGTGGAGACATGGTCTAAAGATAAGACTATGCTCATAAGTGTGTGTACTAACAATAAAATAGTCATAAGTGCAATGTGTTAAGGGGTTTGATCTATGGTTTACCATCAAGAGAAGCTAAACAATAAGCCCCAGACCCATACTTATGTGTGATAATATATGGTCCAATCCAATTGGGAGTAATTTTTTTCTACTGACTCCTTGATTAATGTTGTGTCCAAGATAAGATAAGAATTTTGGGAGGATGAGTGAAGGTAGAACTATGTGCTACCCTTTCAAGAAGCAAAAATATGCATCCCTATTGAGACGAATAGATGGTGCTTCGAAGAAGGGGCAATTATGACCACAATGGTGGATTTTGAATAAGATGTAATGGATTAAATAGAACACCACGAGATAGATGAGATGGAATCTATGTGTTGCTTTTAAAAGTGAATAAACAAGAGAAATATATGTGTCACATTGAGACTAAACATGGCCACAAGGGTGGACTTTGGTGAAAAATATGGTCCTTATTGGAAGGAAAAACATGGCCTCAACAGAGGACTTTGATGACACAATTATGGCCATAAAGGTGGACTTCTATGAAAAAGATAAATATAGTCTCTTAATGAAGAGACAAACATGGCCACCACAGTGGGCTTAAGATGAAAATAAATTATCTTCAAAGGGATCAATGCAAATGGAAACAAAAGTGGGCTTCCAATGAGATGAATATTTGGATTGGGTTGGTTTAGATTGAATGTATTTTGATGAGGTAAATAAAACAATGTCCAAGATTAAAGTCTCTCAGCGTGAAAGGAGAGTTGTTTAGATATGAAATGTATAATCGGATAAGGACGAGGGGAGGTGATTCCCTAGTGAAAGAGATTGTATTACTATAGGAAAATTACATGTGGATGATTAGGTAGATGCATTGGGGATAATAGGAAACCAATGTTGATGAATAAGGTAGGACCTTCTGTATGAGTAATAGCATGTGAAGGAGAGATGTTAATGAAGGATGGAGGAGAAGACTTAGAGACTTTGATAGATGTGGAATTAGTTGCGGATAAAATGGTAGAGTGACAATCCTCAAAAAGGTCTTCTCTTTCAATAAGGTCGTGGATGACAGTTTGAAGAGCCTTACAACGCTCAGTGCTATGATCCCAGGTACGATGGTAGGCACAACGGAGGTGGGGATTAAACCACGAGGGCCTCTTACTATGTGGGTTAAATTCTTTGACAGGTGGAAGCGTAATGGCAACAATTTGTAATAAGTGTTGAATGGTTTTTGCATATGATTCAATTAATACATTAGTATATGTATTTTTTTGGGAATCCTTTAATGTAAATCTTGATGAAATTTCTTGGGGTGTGGATATATGAGTTGTCTTGGAGGATTGCTTCATATCGTTCTATAATTTTGATTCGAATCTTGAGGGAATGCTGGATGTTTTTGATTTGGTTTGGAGGAGTGATTTTGATTCCTTAGATGGAGATTGATGTTTCCCCAAAACAAATGATGTATATTTAGTATTCATTGGTGAAATGTCTATCTTCTTTCACGGACACATAAGAGATTGTTGTGGAATTGTACCAAGGATCTTAGAGTTGGATGGCAAAGAAGCATTCTTGGAAGGGATGATATTGATTTTAGTCAAAGGATCTAAAGGTTGTCTTGTAGTTGATATGGGTGACAATCTTAGTGTTTTCATGGTGATGTCTGATGAAGGTTGGTTTGTTGGGGAGGAATTTGTAGATGAGATGAGAGGGTTATCTGAAGTTGTTGTAAGTTGTGGCTTTGTCCAATATTTTACAAATGATGTAGAAGAAGAGGATGGCATGTTTGACACGATTAGAAGGGTGGAAAGAGGAACTAAGAGAGAATCAATAGATTGTATGATAGGTAAAGAGGGAATAGATGTGAATGGGGGAGTGTTAGGAAACCCGATGGATGAGGATGTAGAAAGATGAGTTATATTCATTGCTAATGGGGAAGTATGTTCCCCCTATTTGAGGAAATCATCTTCCTGATTAAGGTCATGGACGATGGTCTGAAAGGCTCTACATTTCTCAATGTCATGGCCTGGAGCACGATGATAGGTGCAAATGCAATTAGGTTTGAACCATGGAGGTTTGCTACTATAAGGATCCCAATGTCTAATGGGAGGAAGCATGATTGTAGAAGTTTGAATTAGATGTTAAAGGATGTCTGCGTAGATCCAATCAAGGTGTCAAAAGGAAGGTAAATCTTATGAGTTTTAAGATGGTGTTTTTGACTTGGATTTAGACGTGGAAATTGAGGATGTTGATGAATAAAATGGTATATATGTTGATGATGGGAATTGATTGCATTGTGGTTTTAAAGTTTTAGTTTCAGTTTTAATGTTAGTTGATGATTCAGGGTCACATGAACTAGACTGAGGAGGTACTCAAATAACTTTGATCGAGAATGATAGATCCTCTTTAAATTAGTAGCTTCTTCACTTGGAGGTGACACGGTATGTAAAAGCAAGTCTAAAGATCTGAGGGGACATGTTGCAATTTGAATAAATGAGGTCATTAAGTGTAGATGTTGAAGTGGATGGAATAGATTCGGTTTGATTAACTAAAAATGGACTAACCTATCCTAGTATATAGATAGTCCTGAATCTAATGTCTATGAACAATTGTTAGTACAATGCCCAGATATCATGTCCGATAAAGTACGATGACATGTGCAGTAAAAGGCAAGAATGTAAACCATGGTGGCTAAATAATTACTGGGGTCAAAAGGCCCTAATAGCTGGAACCCTAATATGCAGAAATCTATAACAAATGTCGGAAAGAACTCAGCTGATATTATTCAGACTGAAACATGTCGGAGGTGTTGTCGTCTATGTAGAATCTACTTGGAAAAATCAGGAGCAAGAATGGACTTTTGGAGATAATTCAGATGTTCAGGAAATAAGTTTGAGTATCTTCGTGATCTAGCTGGACTGGAGCATCCGGATTTGTGATTTTCATGGGGTGTCTGCGGGTGCTTTAGTCTGAAGAGATCTGGGGTGCCCTTGTTTTTGTTTAGAAGCTCTGAAACTATTATTTTCCTGTATAGGAGAATCGGAAGGTGGTCTTGGAGAGATTTTCATCCTCGATGTGTGTCACATCAAATTCATTTCTTCTACGGATGTTCCAGATGTCGCCAATACTAGAAGCGTGAGTGAAGGACATACTTGTTTGTCGAAGACCCAAGGAAGGTGGACAATGCATTTGGTTGCCCTAATGTGGTAGAAAGATTATTTGCAATTGCATCCATTTGAAGGGGTTTCAGAGGTTCTTTAAATGATGTAGCTGCCAAGAACAATGTGGATGTGGTACTTACCGGAACTGAGCATTGCATCTACATTTCAGACCCGATGTAGTAAAGATGTGCAAGCGTGTGTGAGCATGCCATAGGTTGCTCTTGTGTCAGTCACACACTGTGAAGTAGTAAGCAATAAGCTATGTGTAGAAAATGTAATAGGATGTGTGCATGGAATAGAGTAGAATCCCTCCCCTTATGAAGCGTGATACATATGTCATAGCCTTGATGATGGAGCTATGTGGATGTGTTGGTCGTCAAATAGGACTTTTATGAAGGGCAACAGTCAGGGGATAAGAAGTCCCTCCTCTTTAATGGGAGAGGTTCCCTTATTCAGAAACAAACTTATTTACAAATATACAAAATATCATTTTCTGGTTAAACTTGGATATTACGAAAGTGTCTTTCGTAAGGATCATCAATCACAAAAGGACTAAGGAATGAGAGTGCGAGAATGAGCAGAAAGGCAACATGCAGAATTATAGATAGCAGAGTAATTCTTTATGTATGCAGAGTTACAGTGAATTTAAAACAAGATCATTCGTATTGTATAAATAAGATGGAATTTAAAGACACAAATTTCTGTAAATAACATTAACACAGATTCATTAATCAAGGACACAAAGTTCCTTCTTGGTTGTACAAGATCACCATGTATTGTAAAAGTTGAAGAGTATGCAATCAACGAGACTAACAAACTAGTAACAAATGATCTTCAAAAACATTAAACGAAAGCTTAGAGATAACGAAGATTAGGATAGACAAAGAATAGAAAGCCCTTTTGTATTGATTCATTTGTAATCTATTTACACTTTCAGAAAATATGCCAAGTTCTTCCTCTTGATAGTATTTATGGTGTGGGCATTCGGGAACTTGCGATGTAGAAGCAGTGGTGGTGGGCATTGGGCACTTGCGATGTAGAAGCAAGTGGGTGGTCCAACTTATTGACGTGGGTGTATGGTTGTTTAAAAATATCTAGTGGTTGATTAGGCGAGGCATTTGGGTTATCCACTTGAAGTTCTCCCTGATCGATGAGTCTTTGGACAAAATCCTTGAACATTTAACATTTTTCTATGTTGTGTCCTCGAACTTGATGGCACTTACAATAGTGATCCTCTCGATACCACACAAGTCGCGGTCTAGATTTGTTAATAGGTTGGATAGGCAGTAGTGTGATCAAGTGTGTTGTTATAAATTTGTCAAAGATGGAACTGTATGATTCTCCTAATAGGAATATATTGGGCAATTGGCCGTGTGAATCGTTGTTGAGTTACTATGGTAGATGTCGGGTGGTAGGAGATGATTTAACAATGACGCGGCATTGGTAGTTGTCTTTGATTTATCATTTGATATGGATGGTCTGACAAATTCAGTTTTTGGCTTATTTGTCTTTAATTTTAAATGCCCCAGTTCTATAGCACATGTCTCAAGCTTGCGGGCCATGGTGAAAGCTTCTTCAAAAGTGTGAAATTGATTGGATTTGCAAGGTCGATGAAATATGCTTAGTATAAGAGTGTGCGAAGAGCTCGATGAGTTCAGTTTGAGGAAGTGGAAAAGATAATTGGTTATAATTGCTGCCATGTATCAAGGTGACAAAATGTGTGTATGGATTCACGTCAGACCGTTAGACAAATTGGGGTAGTATAAAAATCATTGATGGTTATTTTGAATGAATATTAATGGAGGAAGTGCTCAAGAACTTAATGTGCATAGATTGAGGAGAAAATAGAAATATGGAGTACTAGGGAATTTATTATACCACTCTAAGGGGTTTGGCACCAGCCAAAGCCATGGGGAAAGTACGAAGCATCAAGTCTTGTTCGTGCACAATGAGAT
The DNA here is from genome assembly GCA_019776745.2 of Taxus chinensis. Lineage (NCBI taxonomy): Eukaryota > Viridiplantae > Streptophyta > Pinopsida > Cupressales > Taxaceae > Taxus > Taxus chinensis. Next base: position 13,357 of record JAHRHJ020001023.1, on the reverse strand, counting down.
AAATGTATGTTTAAATGCTCAGAGATGCTATTGAGGGTCCTCCTTGTTGTTCAAATTTGGCGAACTTTTGACATTCCCAGCGTGGGGATAGGTTTCATGGGCATGGATGGTGGATGGGTTCATTAAATATCTGTTCATAAGAAAATGTATTTTGGACCCAACGTAGGAGCCTCTAGATTGGCTAACAACCTATCAAGATTTGCATGGGGTCATTAGGAAAGTGTCTGTTGAGAAGTGAAAGGTGGTGTGGGGGACTTGTGTATGTGTGGGTATTTTGGGGGACTGGTCCCTAGGGTGAGTGTAAGCTATGTGTGTGGTTGAGGTGGGTATGTTGATAGATTTAGAATGTGTGTTGGTGGGAAACAAGGGCACATGGTCTGATTGTTGGATTGTGTAGGTGTTGAGGTAGGAATGCTGAGTGGGGAATGGGTTATGCAGGTTGAGAGACTGGAAATGACATTGGATGTGTTGCAAGGTATTGTTGGCGGAAGTTGAGAAGTAGGGTGTATGTTGTAGACTTGTGATATGTACTTGCTAGACGGAAATTTGTTGTTCGGATAAGGGATTTGGACACATGGGATGGTTGAATGAAGGTATCAGTGACCATCGAAGCTATTGTAGTGATAGGGATGGCAGTCACGATAGTCATGTTGATGTGAGGAATATTGGGTGGAATGGGGTGTGACTACCTGGGTGGTCTGGTGTGCCGATGGGTTGGTGGAGGATGATGCAAAATCATGTAAGGCCATGGACTGAGGAATTTTAGAATTAGTAACTATAAGGAAATACCTGCTAAAGTAGTGGGCCATCCAGAGGAAGGTGTATATATCTCTTAAGAGATAGTCTTGAAGGGCCACTGGGTTGGCATCAAGAATTTTTCTGAATTTTGGGTCCCCAAGAGGGAAGACGGAAGTACCAATAGGCTCTGATCTGACAGAGGGGTGGAGTGGTTGGCCTTGATGGGATGGAATGTTGGTCTAATATCGTAATGTGGCCGAAAGATATTGAATGAGGTATATTGGTGAGAGAATGGGTGCCTGTGAGTGAGATAGGAAGAGAAGCATGGATGATGAAATTGTTGAGGTAGTGATTGGTTGGGATGAAGCACTGTGTGTGGTGAGGTTGTGTTCCATCTTTTTAGCAGTGGATCCAGTGATTACGGGCATAAAAAGAAAATTATTGTTATATTAACAAACAAGTGAGGAAAAAAAAATAAAATTGGTTTTACTTTTTAATTAAGAACACGTGTGTAAAAATAAAATAAAATGGTTAGAAGAGGACCTAGAAGAGGGTAAACTATGTTTGGTTTTAGATAAGTTATGGTTGGGAAATGTCTGAAATGGTTCTCTTGGGTGACCAAATCCCAATCAATGAACCAGGTGCAAGGAATGTTTCGATGTGTTGATTAATTTGTGAAATTTTAGGTAGTGTGTGATGATAGGTGTGATGCAGAAAGTTAAACCCCTAGTTACACTATGTGAGCAGACAGAATGCATGGGTTTTTTTTACTCCAAAAATCGAAAGATGAAATTCGATGTTTACAATCACCCAAAAACAAATGACAGTACCATGTAGAAAAGATGGAATAGGGAAAACTGGAGAATACCTGTATATCGCTTTTCCTTTTTATTTGACAGCAAATTGAGCCAAGTGTAAGCTTTAAGCAATCTAGAAAGCACCTTTTGTCGTATGCAGGTAAACAATGTTTGAAAGTGATAATTAGTGATTGGGAACATCCCAAGATCTTATGACTGCATATGAGGTTAACAAGAGACAAATTGGCAATGTGGTTTGAGTTTAAGATTTTATCTTTGACAGCACAATCCTATAAAAGCAAATATGAAAATTAGTGGATATGACCCACAAGAGATAAAAAGAATAAACAAATTATCAAGATTAGTCAAATATAAATTAAATCAGGCACTAAACAATACAATGACTATTATTAAGTAGTAAAATAAATGATGATCCAATGATGAAAATAATGTAAATTGTAATACAAAACGATAGACACAACATTGTGATAATCATACACTATATAAATGATAGACCCATTTTAGACTTATAAAAATGAACGATAAATGAATAAGATAATAATTAAGCTTCTAGATGATAAACAACGCTGTCAAAACCAATGTGAATATTGTGTTTATTTATGTAGTGAACTATCGATAAGGGTACTTATAAACTAATTATTTTATTAATGTCTTAAACTCTACAATAGTCGAGTGACAAGATATTAAAATGATAAGATATCTAAAATAATGAGACAGGAAAAGAAATTAGGAGCAACAACTTATCAAAAATTCCTTTATTGACACATCTTTGTTTACTTTTAGGTACACCACAATGGGTCCTACTGCACATGGCGTTTTATATGTTTGAGAATCACGAAAAATATGTAATTGGATACGGTGTCATGAGCACTGCTTATAAATTTGTAATAGATCACAAAGACTACGTGGATTTAGAACTGAGCTGGGAGTTAAGGATCAAAATCTTATGAGTATAAGTTTATCAATCTAGATACATTGATATAGACTAGCTAGTATGGAGGATCTGAGAAAACTTCCCATGTACAGTAAATAACATAGAGATGTACGTTTAATTGCCACACATTCAAGTGATATAGTTTTCCATTATTTTCAAACTGGATCTAGAAATTCAAAATTATTTTAGCCTGACAAATCAAAATTCACTGATCGTTTAACTCTATCAAGTGGTTGTGCAAGGGAGGGATCCGAGTGGAGGTGGTATGGTAGTTGTGTGGGAGATGAGCAGAAGGGTTGGTAGAGAGGTGGTGGGGAGGGAAAACATGGATGGTTGCGTCGATGTCGAGGGGTGAGGGATCAATGAAGTTTGAGGTGGGAGGATGGTAGCTCAGGCAGGGATCATAGTAGAGAAGGTAGAGGATAGGCCAAGTAGATGGGAGTTGGGAGGATGGTAGCTCAGGTAGGGAGCAGAGCAGAGAAGGTGGAAGACATGCCAGGGTAGATGGGAGTTGGCAGGATGGTAGCTCGGGTAGGGAATGGGTCAAGAACGGAGTAGGATAGGTGAAGGGCGAGACGGGTTGGGAGGAGGGTGAATTGGCGAGTCGTGGGTGAAAGGAAGGTGATGAGTCAGGGAGATCTCTCGGTCTGTGTGGGGATAGGGTGGAGGGAGGTGGATGATACGTGGAGTTGATGGGAGCGGCTGAGTGGAGGGAATGAGTGGGATCGATGAGGAGAAGGGTAGGTCGGGTTATGGGGGGATGGGGAAATAATATGGAGATGGGGTAGTTTAGGGTAGAGTTAAGATGAATTATTTTATTTAGTTTATTTACTTTTAATTATTATTATTATTATTATTATTATTTTATTTTTATTTTTATTATTATATTATTTTTATATATACATATATATTTATTAACAAATAGCAATAACAATAAGATTTTACCCTGATTATAAAAAAATTAATAACATGCCTTTTCAAATGAGAAATTGATGTACCGTAATGGCGACATAATCGATTACCTTTATGCACCACAACACCTAGACAAAGATAGTACCAAAGAGCTTGCAAGCGGGTGATTCTACAAATGACAACTGCAGAACACATATCTAGATTAACACGATGTCATACTTTATAAAATACAATAATTGTTATAAATACGACACCTATATAAAGTGAGCAAGCAAAAACATGACCAGCACTTAGATCTGGTCCCACTGGGCATGCCAAATGTTGATATGAGTTTCTAGCTTCTTGTCCAGATAAGTGTACAAGTAATCAAGAAACACTAAACAACGTCGAGTATACGAGGGCTTAGTACCTTGGAGATGACGATGGATGATACAGGTGCAAAGTTAATATCAAACTCCTTGGTGTGATCCCATCAATCCTGCAGTTCACATACACTAGAGAAAGATTGATTAGAGATTTTATGTGGGGGATGCCTGACAAAGTAGATCCGAGAAGCCTTAACCCCCTCGGTGGATATCAACCCCTATACAATAAGAATAATAATAAAATAGAGTCCAAATAGATAATATGCAAATTGATAAACAAAAGAACCTGAAGATGTTTGGTATACAGATGGTGTTATTCATCAAATGCATGCAATATGAATCTCACCACATGAACCAGATCACGAGCATAGTATCATGTAAATTCCACATGTTATCACCAAGATAGAATAATAATTATATTATGATAAATGGCTAAAATTCCTCAGCATTCACCTAAATTTACTAACTTTTTATTTTCTTTCAAATATGGGGAAAAACCCATATTTATAGCTTAGATGTGAGGTTAGATTGGGGTTAACAAACAACCGGGGTTGGGTAGAGTAACCCGAGTTGAGAGATATGATGTGATCACATAGGGACCATGTATTGAATTATTAGATGGAGTGGGGAGCATGATTGACATGGTAGATGAGATGATAGATTCCATTTAAAAAGGGGTGTCAGATGGGTGTATTAATACCCATAGATTAATAATTTGTGGGAGATGGGGGATAATGTCAAAAGTTGAATTATCAAATGGGTCCACATGGAGCCCATTTGATAATTAATTAAGCAAATGGATAGGATTTCATTTAATTTAAGAAAAAGAAAAGCGAGAATGGAAATTGCATCAATGTGGGATGACAGAGGGGCACTATACCCAAAATTGGTGTCTACAGTAAGGGTAGAAAAAAAGAGTGTTTCACTCACTCAGATCCCCAAACATGTAGTTAAGACCAACAACTGGAGGTTTTGCATGAGTTGGTACATCCACCTCGGCTCTAACCTCCTCCACCACCCTCTATGGGTGTAGGAATGCCTCATCTATATCCTCGGGATACAGTGTCTCCTCCTTCACATCTTCCTCAGCTCTAGATGTTGTTGAGGCCTCTCTCGTTCCCTGCCACTGAGTCTATATCCTCTCTCGAGTTTGAATCGATCTCACCCTCCTCCTCATTGTGTGTTGGGCCTGCCTCGATCTAAAGCACCTACCTCGGCCTAACTATTATCCCAACACATGGATCTGGTGTGGCATGTCATGTACTAATAGGAATCACAAGAGTAATAACCATCCACTCTCTAACTAGCCTCTCTAGGAAGATCTCGCCTCCCATATGCCCTTGTACACTATAGCCACCACTAGGAGAGCATTTGCATAAAGTAACTCAAATTGTTGGGGTACCCTGAGTACCTGATGAATCTCGACTCTACTAGTTCGGTCAACTAGCTGAAATGCAGTACGACATGTGCTCAAGATAATGTCCTCATCACCCTATCTGCCGACCATAACCTAATATGGTTACATAACCATGTTTGTTGTAGTTAGTTTGGATACTAGCTATGAGCGGAGCCATATCTACCCACTTGGCTACTCTAACTACCGTAGGTTCTATTATCATGAATCCCCTCTGGTAGGGGATCATCCTCTCATACACCCAAGACATAACAAGTGTGGGCTAGCTGAAGGACTTAGCCATAAATCTAACAATCTTCTAAAGGTTGTGATAAGTAGTACCCAAAATGTGTACTCCCCATGCGTAGACTCTACTATATAGCTCTATACTCTGAATGATGGGGGCCCAACAAAACAAGAACTTGTCCCCCCCTTATCCCCAATCAAACGTGAGGATGAAATACCAATGATAGCCTTGCATAGAGTAGGGATAGGTGCAGTGTCAATTGTGACCACTCTAACACCCTACTTGGCACCCGTATCAGATGCCTTCGCATCTCCTAGATAATAGCGCTCTTCAGCACTAGATTTCTATTAGTGATAGAAACTCTAAGAATTAGGTGGACATCCTCTGAGGTGATAGTCCACTCACCTTTGACTCTAGGAAGCTGAAAAGTGTTCAGGTCTGTATCCCAATAAATCAATAAGTCGCATAGTAGGTGACTAACAGGAGTGATGAGTCATGTCTGTGAAATCCTCCAACAGTAGGCCCTCCCTTTTAGATCTCTCTCTTCCTGGGTCAACCCCTGCAAGATAAAGGGCAACCAATCCTACTCTCGACCTCTACTCCATCTAATATAACCTCCATACATCCATAAACAACAAGAAAAGAGCAAGTTAGAACCTCATAGATATATAAAAATCACATAAAAACAACATAAATGCAAGTAAAAATCAAAACAATTTCCATACATGGTCGGTAAAATGTAAATTACCTTGAAATTTATGCAACTATCGCTCTTAGCAGAGTGGCGGTTATGATATTTCTGTGGCAAGTACATAACCATCACTCTACGCAAAGCAGTGGTTGCGTAACCGCCATAGCGGTTCCACCCGAGAAAAGTGGGTCATGCCCTAAAAGATAAAAACTCATACAATAGCAAAAATGCATCAAATTTAACCAAATAAATTTCATATCCTACATGGTGTTCCCTTGTAATCATTTTTATTGTAAAATTATTGAAAATTGCCCCTTATAGTTAGTTTTGACTAAATCCTATATTTTAGGGTAAAAATGAATAAATGCTAATAACTAACCTGATCGTGACCCTCTGGAGTTGTCACAGGTTGCACTGCCATTGTATTTGAATGTTCATTGATTCACCTATACTCTCATGCAAAATGGTCATAGGTAATCCAGAGCTCAAAAAATCACCAAGCGGGTGAGTAAAAATGATTTTTACAAATAGTAAAAAAGTAATGCATATAGTGTTTTCTAATATCATTTCGAGTGTGTGTGTGCCTGGATGGAGTATGTTGTCACAAGTATATTTATTATCCCCCATGGATAAGGTAAGTACTCTTGTCATTTTAAGTTCAATTTTTTTGTAACAATTACATTTTATACTTGCACTTGCTTCTCATTTTATCTTGCAGATGGTAGGAAGCTTGGATTGATGTGATTTCAACACACGAATCGAATGAGGTATAATTTCTAACAATTTGGGAGCATCGTACTAGGAACTCACGTTTTACGCCCATTCATGGTTAAATATGATTCTCTGAGGGGGAAATATGTATGCACCCAAAATTGCACAGTGCTACATTGGTGGAATGGTAAAAATCGTATGACAATAAATTTCATTTCCTTGGAAAATGATGAGGTCCAAGAAGTCACATTTCCTTGTTTACAACATGCTTATATGACTTATTATTCTTTATTTCTCAGTTCATTTGCTTTTTTGTCTTTCGCAAATGCTCTTCACCCCTTTTTCTTAGTATGTTCCTCTTGTTATGTAACCACCATGGAAGTTGCGTAACCGCCACAATTATTATGTAACCATCACATCTAACCTATAACGGTGGTTACGCATCATGTCGCGATAGTTTATTGTAACTACCATTCTATGCAGACCGACGGTTCCATGTGCTTTAATATGAGACTCCAAACTACGAGTTTTATATGTTTGTTACAAGTTTCTCAGTCTTTTTCTTACCCCACACTGTTTCTTGACCATTTCCCCTTATTTGAAGCTTGTTGGATACATATGGAACTCTTATTCCTTATTATTGACTGAGAATTTTGACTACCCCTTCGTAGGATGATATGGCATTTCTTGATTACCAAGTGTGTTGGACTTCTTCCATGTTGTTTTTTAATCTCTCCAAACCAAGCTTTTTTACTGAAGCATTGGTTGGAGATTCTTGATTTTGATTGCACCATTACTATGTTAAAATTCTGCTAGAAAATACACGAACAACTCAATCTTTACATTGTTGCTCTTTTGCTTGCATTTGTTACCAGTCTACATACAACTAGTCTGCTCCAACATTCTTCATGCTTCTGACGTATTTTCTTCAAATCCAATACAAACTCCTTGGACCAATTGGACTCATCTCTGGAAAATAAGTTGAGGGGATAAAGAAAAGCATAACCATGCTTAGGAATCATCATAGTTCTACGATAATCAAGTCAGGCATGTTATTTAATTTTCTTCAGAGATTTTAATCTAGAGTCAATATGTGTTGTTAAATCAATAGCTTGTTTTTAAAGAATTGGAATTCTTGTTGTTCATTTTCCTGTAAGAAGCTTCCACTGATACTTCCTTCTCGGTTTATCCCTATGGATTTACCCTGGAAAGGATTTGGAGGAAGTTCATGTGCATCAATTTCTTTACTTCTTTGTTGCTAGAATATCTACAGACTTCAATCACTCCATTAATTAGATTTATGATCATACGAACAATCTTCCAGTGAAAAACTTCTTGTGTGCTTATCCTTGTGGATATGCTAGAGGAAGAAGCTTGAGGAAGCTTTTGTATTTATGCTCTTGTTGTGTTTCTTCATAGTTAGTATTTTTCTATGTAATCCATTGCTCTACCAGAGAAGTCTCGGGGGAAGAAGAAATTACTTCTAAGAAGCTTTATTTCTTCTCGTGACTCTGAGGTGAGGCAAATAGAAGAAGTAGAATATCCACAACTACAAATTGGAAAATATTTGTGTTTAGATTAGATTAAGCTTCACTTTCAGCAACAAAGGAATTTCCACATCTAATTATTATGTGTTTATTTTATTTTAGTGTAGAAGTAGATTTTATTTAATTTAGAAGCAATTTCCTTTGTCTGTAGATTTATTTTATTTTATTTCGAGTAAGCAAAAAATCCAAAAACATAGTTTAGAAGTAATTAGATTTATTTTATTTATTTGCATTTAAAAGCTTCTTCGAAAAACCCCTAAAAAAAGTAATTTGATTGTTTGTTTTGTCTTTCTTTAATTAAATAGTTGCAATAAGATTTAATTGAATTAAAGGGGAAATCAATCAACTCTGTTTAATTCAGATTTGCTTGCTTTATTTATTTAAATTTAGGAACCTAGCAAAAAACCCCTCGTTTCCATAGCATCCTAGGCTACCACACCCTAGTTTCAATCCCTTTGGTTTCTTACATGTTTGTTTATTCCTAAATTTGCTCAGTTCGTGCCCACATGACCATTTAGGGTCCATGAAAACCAAGACTTAGAGTTTGTGATCCAATTGTGCCATAACCAAACATAGATGCATGCTTGATAGACATTGACCAAGGCTTACATCAGCTTATCTTTAGGACTACCCCGATCCCACCTAGCATTATTCAACAACTAATTGATTTGAACAATGAGGTAGACACTACCAAGGAGTTCTGGGCAAACCAGTCAGGTAGAGATTAGATTTCACGATCTCTGACTTTCCCTTACCCCATTTTTCATCATATCTTCTTGACCCACTTCGGAGAGGAATTCATAGATGAAGAAGGTAAATTTCCCCGTGTTCCACAACCAAGTAGAGTTTTATTCGGTTCTATCAGTATTGACCATGACTTGTATACAACGATCATCCTTGATTGTAGCATCACCCTTGAGCAAGTAAGACATGCATTCATTGCCCTTAACAAAAAAATACCCATTTTTCCAGTTGAGAACATTAGGTTTCCTTTATTTCTTGTTAACACTTCCATTTATTCCACCTACATCTTATTTACCCATCCCATTCATTTCATTTCAGTTTTCCCAGCATAGCCTCAAGAGGTCGTGTGCGTCTAGGAATCACATGTTGATTTTCAGGCAACCATGGTGCTCAGTATCAACCTTTCAAATACATATTCTTGATGTCAATCCTTAAGCCGTATAATTAGGGAATTGCCTATAATAGAAGGCTCGTGGATAGTGCCATAAGAGTAACTTGCAACAAATAGAAAATCCACCGACTTCTTAAGAAATGGTTTGACGATAATCTCCAATAAGAAAAACTCAACAACCTCTCATGACAATACTAAGCTTCCAAGTATTGTGTATAGACCTATAGACGAGTAAGGAAAAAATGTTTCTACTAGAATTAATAATTAAGACTACCTAATCTGACATGCCTAAGTTGATCACACAATGGGTCATGCCCCCAAAAACTGATTTATGCCATTAAAAAACCCTCATAGGCTCCCAAAACAAGGGTCTCAGAAGTGTCGACCCTAAAAGGTAACTCCAAGGAAAGCCGTACAACGAATATTTGGTTAACTTGGTTGATTCTTGACTACAATATTTTTCCTACTGGCTAGTCTGGACAAATTCCTGGAACAATTGGAAAACAAGGGGAAGAGATTTTCAATGAAAATGTATCACTCTTTAACTCAGATGAATAAGAAGTGAGAGTGACTTTACTATGGATTTCAACCACCCTCCAAGACCTAGATGATAGGTACAATATGCAGCTTGATAAGTTTCCAATGATTGATACACTTCTAAGGAATGTTCAATGCCTAATTTGAAGGGTCAACCCATAAGTCATATGGCTAGGAACAATTTTCAGTATATGAGAACAATGTCGATAATTAGTTTACAAGACAGATAGGGAACCACGTGTTTTCTCCTCTAATCTCTACGACTCGCACTAATTTGGACCACTGTCATTTTATAAATATACTAGTCATGACATTATCAGTGGAGGAGGTGTTATCCAAATATCAGAATAACCATGTCTTTCTCAAAATAATGCCTCATTTCGATGTGTATGAGGACATACATCTCAAACTACAAAACATCAAGCACTTATAAAGGACCAATTTTGATTTTGCAGTCCCTTCGTATGTCTTTAGCTTGCCAAAAAGAATTCCTCTGATGATCGCTATAAAACAAGCCCAACTAGGCAGAATCCCTGAAATGATGTAAAATGGACTTTTTTTGTGGAGATTTTCAAAGTGATCATAATCATAGTGGAGATTAGGAAGAATTTCGGTTTCCTATATGTGCTTTTGTGTTTGTGACCAACAAAATTGTGTAAGCTTGGCTTGTAAACGTATGAAAAATATTAGTGCAATTTGATCTATTTGTTTTTATAAAGGTCATAATTTGCATTAAACTTAGTTCAATTGGTCCAATTTTAAAAAGGATAATAGGAATACATACACTTGGTTAAGATCGTGGATCAAGTATTGTGAAGAAGCCTTTATGAAATCCATATCTCAAAATTTGTGTTGTGATAATGAGTCTATCTAGGGGTGTCTCGTGGTGAGAACAAACATAAAGTGTTACTGTGTTATATCACGTCCCTACTCAGTTGTTTTACATAACAAATGGGCACTACGCCTAAGCCTACAACACATTGCAATTAGACCTACTTCAAATTTCATCACATGATTTCAATATCTAATGGGACACGTTGAAGAGGATTTGGAATTTAGTACCATCAGAAAAAAGAGTCTTAGAAAATTATGGTTTTATAGGATAATACTGATTTTAACAAAAATAGATTTTATATTAAACCCTATTGCAGAGTAACTAATGTAAAATCACTTGATATGGAGATGCTAAAATACAAATAAGCTCGAGCAAATAAGCATAATAAAATATGAAACCCTAAGTGCAAGATATGGAAAGAAATAAGTCTTAGTTGATTTACGCTCACCTGGGACCTGAATCTGATACTGGAAAAAGTGTTTAAGACTGAGGCAACACAATGTCGTAACAGGTATCTTGTAACTATTCAGGAACTCACATTTTGACAATTGTCAGAGAGAGGCACCCAGACTAGAGTGCTTGGACTGTGCATGAGGGCATCAAGGCTGGAGAGACCTGCTACTGGGTGCTTGTGACTGCACAAATGGCTCACAAACCTAGTTTTCGTTGGTAATGTAAGGTTGTCACAATTGCTAGTCGTTGTTGATCGCCTGTTGTATGTGCACTGGATGATCACCGAAGGGTACATCTGTAACCTCCATAAATAGAAGTTCATCTGCACAATCCCTCAAACTACATCAAATCCCAAAAATAGAAAGATGTAATATGCAAAGTCAGACATAACTTCAACAGTGGTCACCCCGATTGAGTGAAATTATAACCAAGCGCTGCATTACATCTTAGAATCCATGTAAGTCTTGTGTGTGTGTGTGTAGTGAATTGTACCCTAGGATTCCCTAGTGCAAGTTGCACATGTGATAACGGGTGATAGATCTACAATGTAGAAATGCATATACATGTTTGAAGATGGAATAGAATGAACTTTCCCTTCCTATGCAAGTGTATGCAGAAGTTTAATGTAGCCCTTTGTCCCTTGATATGAGATGCCTTATATGGATGCATTTAGATGTCTTTGGATGTAAGCTTAGGTGATGATAGTATATATGTTTAGTGCTTGGTCCCTCATTTTGAAAACACATAGCTTACGTATTTACATGATTCCCTTGTTTGAATTTCATAATTGACAACCTAGAAGGCTCGACCCATAAGTGAAATAAGATGCCAAAAATATAAAAGAGACCTAAAAGGAGCGAGTAATATAAAAAGAGGTCAGTGGGCGCCCAGAAGGACGTTAGGAGCTCCTGAGGTGCTCACTGTCTTGGTCTAGGAGCCCTGGTGTCCGAGAGCCATAAAAGATAAAAAAAATAAAATTAACGACTTGGCTGTAGGGTGAGTAAGATCAAAAAAGGAGAAAAAGAATAGAGAAAATAGAGGCCAATAGATAGTTGTCAATTACTACTAGTTTTCTTGCTTATGAATCATGTAAATGCTAGTATGCTTGTTAGGACCTAGAAATGTACCTAAGTGTCATGATTTTGTGTCTACATTTTCCCCCACTTTATGTTGTTTAAGTGAATACTCGATAACATAAAGTAATATAGCATAGATGTGTACCTGATAACCATGTAGAATGATCCGGCGAAATGTGTGCCGAGTGGACAAGTGAAAGCGTGTAAGTGATGCAAAGTGAAGCGTGGAAGACTAGGAAAGAGAAAGTGACCCTAGGGGTCAAGTGTATGCCTTGTGTTGTACCTGTTGTTGTGCTTGTATTTTGATTTATGTACGGTTGATTCTTGTTGTGTATTAAGGACAAGACCTGCAAAAGAAAGAGTGAAAGAGTAGTCAAAGTCTTGTATTATGAGAAACTCTATAAACGTACGTAAAAAACATGTAAAAATGTGTAAAAAGTAGTAAAAGGCAAGTGTGCACCTGATGTATACACGAGTGTAAAAGGATAGAGATAGTGTCCTTAAAATGTTGTAGGAGAACGTGTTTTTTAGGTGATCTCATGCCAAGAGAGAGTTTTTTTGGGCGATCTCATGCACTAAGAGCGAGTTTTTTTTTGGCGATCTCATGCCAATGCGCTAATTTTTTTTTGGCGATCTAACACCATGACTAAAGAGTGTTGGGGAGAGAGGTCTAGTGTTACTCTCCTTCCATGATTGCTTCCCATTTATACAACACTAAAGATGGTGTGATCCTATTTTGTTCCATATTTAGTTCCGTGTTGTATTGAGTTGAAATGGAGATGGAATGCATTATGAATGTTGGAGGATTGTGCCTTAACTGTGAAAATTGTTTTGAAGACTATTGTGAATCATGTTGAAGTGAGAAATTAACGGTAACTACCCCATGGTCATAGGCACCCAGGAAAGGTCAAGAGTGCCTAGGTTCTAGTTTATGTGTTGAACTGATGACCGAAGTCACATTATGG
>JAHRHJ020001022.1:0-36827 GCA_019776745.2 Taxus chinensis | reverse complement strand
TGGTATACAATTTGGATAAACTTGTAAACTATAAAAAAAATAAACTATTCTTTATTGGTTTTATCAAGTAAATTTTAAACCTGAATGGTGAGGTCCTAGAAAATGGTTCAAGTTAATGAACCTTGAAAAATAAACTAGAAAAATAATCCTAACTTTATTGTTGGCTATATATCTATTACACCTATAACCCATCTAGAAATTTCTTTGTGTGAATGTAAAAATAATTTCCAAATCAAGCCATCACCCTTATAGTATGTTGGGTATTATGTGAACCTTCATATTTCACCCTTTAATGAATAAGAAAAATTCTAAAAACAATTTGAAGAATCTTGTGAACTATTGTCCTTAATTTAAAGTTAAGTGTGAATTAGGAAATGGAACCACCCATAAATTTGAAAAAAATTTCTCTCTTCTTGTTTATGGCACCTTGGATGGTGCATAGGAGTGGGTTCATGCACATTAAGTGTGTAGAACTTATTAACCCTTTTGAGACAACAATTTTGTTCCCTTAGTTCACATTACTTTAGTTCCTTAAAGTGACCTTTATGCTACAAATCCACTTATGTGGACAATGTAGGGGTTTTAGACGATAATGTTAATGGACTTCTTGGAAGTTGCAGTTTTCCTTAATTAAGTGTCTCTCAATGACAGATACACTTAAGGCATGACCAAGTTAGAATTGGAGGGAAGTGTTTATTGGGACTAACAAATATGTGGTATGATATGATACCTTTAAGAGGTCATTTTAACCCTTCCTGTGACTTCTAGGAGGAAGTATAATTCTAGGGGAGGAGACTATAATGCTCATCTCTTTCTGCATTCACATTTTGATCTATTTGAACTCATTGTATCTAGACTACTGTTATGATAGGGACATTATTTATTATATTGTTGTTTAACATAGATATTATTTATTTAGTACATTATTTCGATGTGACATTGTTCACAATATCGTATTTGCTAACACTAGGATGCTAACTCTTCTTGATAGGTTTCCTATGGGGCACACGATGCCAGTATTGATTTATCATATATTGTGTTATGATGATGTTATCATGATTTAATATGGACATGATTTTGCATTTGTATTGGATCCAAAATTGATGTATGATGTTATATCGTCTCATTTAGTTGATGATGCATATTATGATATACTGCTAGTTTAACATGAAACGTATGGATGTTTGACTTCAATGCATATGATATTTTCATAGTTTGTTATCATATTCTCCTAGGATCCTGAGGTAAACACAACAACACAACAAAAACACACCAATTGATCTTAACAAAAATGTGGAACTCAGGGAACACATTCTAAACATGTGTTAGTAAGATGAAAGGATTGCACTAAAAAGGTAATAAAAAATGTCTAAAAATGAGATTACAGATGCAAGTAAGTCCTTTCTCAAGTGTGTTCCTTTTCATGTGAGCGTGTAAAACTTGGTGAATATCGAGAGATAAGTTAATTAGCAAACCTACTCCTCCTATGTATTCCTGATGAATTACCTCGATGATAAGGTTATAGTCACTTGTTTTAAGTCTCTGTGGAACCTTTGGTAAATGATTGATTGTGGGTGATCTTAAAGTAACCTCCAAATGTGGATTTGAAAATACTACAAACACAAATTTGTGGCTTTAGTGATGATGCTTTGCGGATATGTGGATTAGGCCACCTATTGGATGGAAAAGTTGAGCCTAAGCTTGCTTACTCTCAATGTCTAGATTTTTTCCAAGAGGTAGTCACGATTTGGGAAATCCAATGTATCATTTAGCCAGGGTAAATATGCAAGATCCAAGAGGACTTCATTTGCATGGAAAAGAGGACCTAACCCCCATTCTCTTTTAGTAGAGGCTAAGTAGTGGTCCAATGCAGATGTACGTTACAGGTGGCTTAAATTGCACATACTAAAATAGTAGTCACAGGGGGGTTGAACATATTCAGGTGAACTTTGATTCTCATGGGAATGTATGGGAATTTGATAAATTCAGTCTGGTAGAAGTTGCATCAGGCTAAGGTGGTTGATATTCCCTGTAATTAAATCTCCCCCACCTTTATAGGATTCTAGCAAGTGTAGCTGACTGGAGTGCTGAAGTCGAGTCCAAGTGAGGGTTACAAAGGGAACCCTCCCAGTGGTAGTCTGAATAGGAACAAAGGTGTATTTTCCTAATTAAGTAACTAATTTCATTAGCTACAATGTGGTAAGACAATTAATTGAACATGTATTTAGTGGAAATGATAATTAGATTAGCTTGAAGTGGGACTTAGGAACTAGTTTAATTAATCCCGACAATGTGTAATCGATTCGACTTAATTTGATTAATCAATCGTAAGGGGGTATGAAAACTCCTTGATGTTAAATTTGGATTTAATACTGGGAATAAATGTTATGATTTTGGGTGTCTACATTATGCACTTTCCATCTTGTGTTGGTCTACTTGGTCAATTACTCCAGTCACCCTTCAAGGGTGTCGGATATTGGAGTTTGAAATTAGAGCAGAAGAGGGATAAAATTCAGCCTATAGTGCCCATTACAAAGTAGCAATAGTAGTGGGTCCGCATAGAGGTGGGTCCTCTAACAGCGTTCATATCACTGGGATTTGTAGCACATACATGATAGGATTGCATAATTTTTGTGGTCAAACATGTTGGTCAATGGAAAGAATACCGGTATGGTGGGTTACTATGAGGAGTCAAACAATTTGGGATCAAATTACACTAGCATACAAAAGTGGGAAATGGGTGTGGGTAAATGTGAAATCAAGTATCGAGGTATCAATAAAAATAAGATCTTCACACATGTAAATGGGGATTTCAAGATTTTAGACACCAAGATCAGAAGATGAAAACTACTCCACTCAAACAAAGTTGTCAAAAACTCACACTAAAAGTGGAGTACACCTAACGGGGGACCACGTTGACTTCATAAGGAAAAAGTCTCGCATGTGAAGACCTTGGGCCATGCAACAACTATTTAGCCACGATCACATCTTACTTGGTCATTCGAGTTATATGTGTAGATGACTCGTAGAATGTGACCCAACCGTAGAATGAAATGCATGGAAGCTCAGGAGCAATGAGAAAAGTTATTGTAAGATCCAAGAGATCATAACAACAAACTATTTGTAAATCTCTGTACTTAGACACCAATTTTTTAAAGGATCAAGTGTGAAATCTCTTTACAAAGGCCTTAAAGTAATCATTTGAAAACATGAATGATAACCAAAACTTAAATTACAAATGATAATGACAAGGTGAAAACAGCTCGGCAAGACATCTTAACATCGAATAAAACCGGGTATGTGTGTAATAGACTTAATAACAATAGAAGTAACGTAACTCAAAATTGAATTTATAGGAAAAAACTCTCAAGGATTTGTGACGTTAAGGAAATGTGGGTACAAAAATGAACATTTGGTGAATCCAAGTTGATGGTGGTTGAGTTATCAAGGGCGGTGGAGGCGTGTAGGACAAGGATAATGAGATAGGATGCATTTATTCTGTTGGTAGAATGCAAATCCAGTGAATAATAGCAGAAACGGCAAGAGAGGTCTCATCCCATAAAAATCCTAATTATCAAAGGCCTGTAAAAGAGTATGGAAAAAATGAAAACATGCTCGGTTTGACAAGTGAATTCCATAAGAGACAAACTACGTAATGGAAACCCGAGTTAACGATACATATATAGCAAGGAGAATTGGAAAGTTGTAGATGAGTGAAAGGTTCTAGGCCTATCAAATATGTCGTGAGGAGATTAGAAGACGGAATGTACCAACTTCTGTGTAAGACTGGGATCTGCTAATGAGGGGTCTCAAACTTCTTTTTAGATGATGTTTTAACTTGGCAATATCACATTGGAGGCTAGAAGGAAATAGTTAACCCTATTATCTCCTCATTTTACAAGAGACAAAGGTAAAAGAGCATGGTTGTATTTAGTGGATCTAAAGTTGTTATTAGCAATATATCTGTCAGGGAACTACTTCTTTACAGTAGGATTTTTTTTGATAATGCAGAGGAAGCAGATGAAGATTGATGATCAATGACGTGAATGAGTTAGGCCAATAATGGATGCAAATTTGTGATTGACCATGCTTCGATTTTTGCTCTATTTGCATGCTACCAAAGTAGGTTCAATGAATCAGGGCCCTCCCAAGTATTACTTCAATGGAACGATTACATGTAATAGAAATCCTGTATGAGGTTAATCCTTTTGTGAGAATGGATGACATTCTAGGTTAGCGTCAGCCTGTAGTAGAAGGGAGAGACTGTAAATCTTACCTCATCAGACCTACTCAATGAACACTTGGGGCTGCTGTGTGAATATGACTCCTAATTCCTTGTAAGGTTATAGGACAGTTTATAGTTTATGAATGAGGTATTACTTGTAATGGAAAAGGTTCTTTTGAGTCGGTATAATGGTTTTAGTTGAAACTAAATGGAGGGTCATTTCAAAGATTCAGCTAGTAATGAGAGGACACAAATAAACAAGATCCAAATTGTATGTCAAGTCAATGGAGTCATAAAATAGGAGTAACATGCATACATAACAATCCTGATTACTTTGGGGGACCTCATGTCTCCAAAACATGTAGTTACAAATGCGTGGGATAGATGGGAAAGATCCTTATGTAACTCTAAATAAATATATTTATCAAAAGGAAAGTTTTCCCAAGCAAGGCGTTGAAGTTCAGGATATGCATTGTTAGGTGGTTTCAATTGACTTAAGGACCTGCAAATGAGCAAGCCAACACTCATGGAGTAGTAATTTGCAGAACTGCATAATCCGTGGGAGCTATGTGCTCAATTTTTTTGGAACAAATATACACCTCATTACATGTAGGCAAGATGGTACATGACAGATAACAAGGTTGTATTGCTAAAATTAATCATTTCCTAGCAACATACATATTAACTCTTTGACTGGTATGTTTGATTTGATTATCGTGCAAAATGGATTCATGGAAAGATGACATAGAAACTATCAAGTAAATTTTACTTGGTAAAACCTACACGTGGTGGCAATTGTTGTTTGAATGGTATGGCTAATCCTTGAGTCTCACTTGGTGACAAGTTTAATCGTGCTATGATAATAGAAGTAAGATACTTGATGATTCTATGCAGGGACCTTGACACAGTCGAGTCCACTAATCTGATTTGGTCAGATGAGTTGGTAGCTTTACGGATCTCGAGAAACCTAATGTGCAACCGTGTTTCAAGTGAAAGAACAACTTTCTCAAAAACCATATTACCTGAAAAAATGAAGATTCCCTCAGTAATAGTCTTTCTACCTTTGCCTTTCATAATCTTCAAAGTGACATTGAGGCACTTAATGCAAGAGGGGAAAGTGAGATATACAATTCCTTAAAAGTTATGAGTTCACATTACATAATTAAAAGGGCAAACTTATATGTTGCAAAAGAACAAAAAATAACCTCTTCCCTTTGACACTTTTAGATACTGATTTTGATACTATTGATCATATTATGGACACTATTATGTTTTGTTTTAGTATGATGGTTAGATGTTAGATCATGGATTATTATCGATCTAGATTTAGTTATTATGCATGATGGTTACTAGAGACATTTTCTCTATGTGGTTGATGATATGCTGTTTGACATGGACATATTATGGACATTGATTTGGACTTGTGACACTTGATATTTGGAGTAGACCTAGTATGGTAGATTCTTGATGATGATATAGTTGATTTATGAATTAAAAATGATAATGTTGAATTCTTGATATTGTTGTGATTCATGTGTTTAGATGATCTTGAAATGTTGTTTATATCATTTTGGATGTTCTGATATGGCCACGAGGCCGAAGGAGGTATTTACATTTTGCAGGTTAAAAATCACAACAATGTCGGGGGACTGGAGACTAACCATATTAAAATTCTGGGTGAATTCAACAAGGTCACCATGGCAACTGTGTTGTGTGTTGTGTGTTGTGTTATGCTAGGAATTCCCATGGGGGGATTTCCATTATATGTGACCATGGGATATGTGTTTTATTTATGTGTTCCTTTTTAATTATTGTTGTATGTATTTTATTTGTAATGTGTTCCTTCTTTTAATTAATTTAAATGTGGTAGATTAATGTGAGAGATCATATAGTTAAATTTTATTTAAATTAAATTGGGATGTGGAATGTAATTAATAAAGTTGTTGTTATAAATATTAATGTGGTAGGAGTGTGTAAGTGATGTTGTAAGAAATTTGTAAGAGTCTTGTAAGGCAGATTTTGGAAGGTCAAGCACTCCATCTTTTATGAAATTCGAATTTGACCTTGGAGGCCAAATTTGGAGGCTTGTGGGACAAGTTAAACTTGTCCCACACCTCTTAAAATGATCCACCAACCATGCCTATGGTTTGGAGGTTAAATGTAGGCATTTATAATGCATTTTGAAGTGACAATATGTAAGTTTTAATTGCACTTCCCTTACATGTTTTAAATTTGGTCCTTTTGGAGTATGGGCATTTTTGGAGTATGTAAGTGATTTTGTCATTTTTATTTATTGTGATTTGGTGAAGGATGTTGACTTTCCTCTTGGGGTTGAGGAAGAATGATGTGGCATCCCACATGGATCCACATCATCCTCTTCTCTTCCCTCTCCTATAAAAGTGAAACTCCTTGCTTGTTTATGGTTGTTGAAACTTTGTCCATTTCCTCTTGGGGGCGCATTTTTTTGTTGTTTCTTTTGGAGCTTGTTGTGGAGGAAGAGCTTGGAGTCTTTTTGCATGCTTGAACCTTGCTGATTTTGGACTGTATTTGGCATCTTGGAAAGCTTGTGAGCTTGGAACAAACTTCAGTATGGAGAGGTAGGATCTTGAGCTGTGTTTTAATTATTTTTCCTTCTCTTGCATGCATGTTTGAATGGTGTTTGTGTTTGCATTCTTGGCTGGTTGGGTAGAATGCTTAGGGCATGGTGTAGGAGAAGGCTATGGGGATTTCATATGGGGGGCATAAGGGATTGCCAATGGCACTATTTTATTGAGGAGGGAGTTTTGGTTTGGGATCCACCTTGGAAAAGAAACTGCTTGCATTTCTTACTCTTGGGGGGGCATAAGGGATAAACTTGGGGGGGGGGGGGCATAAGGAGGGGTTGGGAGATATAAGGTTTATGGGGTTGATATGTTTATTGGTGGTATGCATTTTGGTGGATGCCCAATTCCAAATTGGGAGGCATAAGGAGTTCCCCATAGTTCTTGCTCTTGTTGGCTTGCTTGATCAAGCCTATGTGTTGTGTGTATGATTTCAAATGCAGTTGGGAACTGCTGTCTTGTTGGACTGTGTATTTTATTGTTTGTATGCAATGTGAAGAATGCTTGTTTGTTGTGGAAGAAGCCTTGTTGCCATGTGTTGATGTTCATAATTTATTTCAATATGGTTGGGGCTCGGGGGCCAATGAGGAAAGGATGGCTTCTCCTTTCTCATTGGATGTCTTGGTTGGGTGGAGAGTGTTGCCTTTCCCCCTTCCTTGTTGTGATCAAGATGAAAGAAGAAGAAACTTGCATGTTGCTGTTTGGAGCAAGGAGAAATTACAGTTTTGACAGTCCTTTCTTTTGAGAAAATTCAATGTAACCTTTCCCACCTTGAGTGGATGAGATGTATAAATGTTGTAATGTGAAGCATTGCATTGTTAATGGAAGTTGTAGTTGCATTGAGGAATGTAAAGAAGAATTACACTTGTTTTATGTTTTTGGAAAGAAATGTAAAGGATATTATAAGCATTGTAATTTGTATTTTGTAATCAAATTGGAAGAGTGTTAAGTTGTAAAAGTGTCATTGAATTATGAATAAAAGATTGAAGTAGTTTCAAAATTGGATTGTATACTGGAATTGTTTTGCTGTCCAAGAATGATATCTCTGTTTTGAAAAGGAATAAGAAACAGTGTTGTTATTGTATGTACTGTAGTTTGAAATCAAATAGAAAGGAAAGTAGCAAAATTGTATTGATGATCAATGAAGGATTGCATTCCTTTCTCAAAAGTGTTTTACCTTGTTCATATGCTATCTTCTCCATTGGAAATCTGAGTTTTACTTGCAATGAGAAACCTCTGTTTGGAATGTTGAAAGAAGAATGCATATGGAATGAAAGTCAATGTTATTTTCCTTGCAAAATGTATATTAAAACTGAAATCAGAAATGTAGTTTCATTTAGAATTGGATGGATGATTTAATAAGAAATGTATTTGACTAAGTTAGGAATCATATGCACATTTAAATGACAAAATGGAGATTCCAATTTAAAGAAACAGTTCACTGTAATATACTTCATCCTGACAATTCACATTTTAATAAAAATGAATAGTTCATACTTGCACTAAACAATAAGTTATGAAACATTGAAAATTAGACTTAGTACTACCTAAGGAACTCAAATTCACTATAACAGTCAAGAATGAATCTCCAAAACTTAATGAATTTCAATTCGGAGCTTGCACAGTCATTTTTCTGTCTATTGCCGAAAAAATGCAACCTTGAACAGATTGGATAAATTGACTTCCCTAAAACACTCTAAACCCTCCCTAGACTAATTCTCCATGTCTTTTTGACATGTTGAGTGAAGGAGTTGTTCTAATTTTATCAAAATTATAAGTTGGAAATTGCCAGTTTGCCAAATAAAGCCTGCAGATCGTTTTTACAAAATTGACCCTTAAAACTTCATTAAAAAGTAAATTTTATGTTTCCTGTGCAAAGAGGGCTTTGAGATATTTTTGAAAAGTCCTCGTTTTCCCAAAACCGAGCTTTCTAGCTCAAGTTATGACACTTTGAAGTTTTTGTGCCTTGGCGGGAAAATTTGGGAAAATTTTCCCTGGCGGGCCCGCAACCCAAAAATTTCCCATCAAAATTGCCCTTAGAAAATTTTTGAAATTTTGGGCTCGGGAAAATTTTCACTTTTCCCTCCGCCAGCCCACAGCCAATCAGAGGCTGCCACGTGTCCTCCAGGGGCTGAGGCGGAGGCGCGGATAAATTTTACCCCTTAAACTTTTTGAAAATTTTTGGAAAATTTTCACTTTTCCCTCCACCAACCCGCAGACAATCAGAGGGCAACACATGTCCCCTTGTGGCTATGGTGGAGGCGTGGGTTCTTTTAAAACCCTTAGCTTTTATAAATTTTGGGGAAAAATTTACGTTTTGGCCCCGCCGGCCCGTATCCAATGACAGGTGCCACGTGGCATTTTGACAACGGTGGAGGAGGGAAGGAAAATTTTCCTTTGGAAAATTTGTTTTGGTTTTGGGAAAAATTCTAAATTTTTTTCCCACGGCCCGCCGAGTCGCGTCCTTCTCACGTGATGACACCAGATTGGACCTACGGAGCGTCCTTTTTTCTCCTTTGAGATTTTAACTCCTTCTCAATTTCCTTTTTTCTCCACAT
Source organism: Taxus chinensis (assembly GCA_019776745.2). NCBI lineage: Eukaryota > Viridiplantae > Streptophyta > Pinopsida > Cupressales > Taxaceae > Taxus > Taxus chinensis. The sequence continues at coordinate 27,444 of JAHRHJ020001022.1, read as the reverse complement.
TGGTGGTCACTCCTCCCCATGACTAATAAGATTTTGACATGTGGCAGGAGTTTTCTCCTTAGCAGAGGCACGCGAAAATTTTCACCCTTGGGATTTTGGACCTAAAAATTCCTTTTCCCAGAATGCTCACCGCTTTTCGCCAGGACCTCGACGCCACGTGTCTCCCTAGGGACCCACGGGGCACGGAGTGTTTTTTTGTACTTTGAGCCATGGAGGGAAAATTTCAATTTTCCTCCCCACGACCCGCCAACCCGCCCAAGGTGAACTCCTCCTCCTCTTGCCACGTGTCCCTAGGGAAAATTTGACCCCAAACTCTGCCGGCCTATATCTTGAGTTCTATTAAGGAGTTAGGAGGACTTCTTTATATCACCGGAAAGGTGAGAAAATTTCCTATCCATTGGGAATGGTTTAGGAAATTTTTGATGACTTAATATGATGAAAAATCTAGTTGAACCCTGTAAGACTGTTAGAAGCAGGGGAGAGAAGATTTACTCCCTGAACCTAACTAGAAATTTAAACCCTAAAATTTGAACCTTGTAAACTTGTTATAAGTTAATAAAGGAAACTTTTTTTGCAAGTATTAGTGATTTTTAATCCTAAACCTATTAGTGAAAACTGATGTCTTGTAACCTTAGTTGTAGACACTTCAAACAAAAAAAAATTATCCCATAATTTTCTAGCTAACCCTAGGTTGTTTCTTTGGTCTCAAGTGGTTGTTTCTTCATCTCTATCATTTTCTTCTTCATTTCCTCCTTCATTCCTTAGTGGAGGTAATTATTCAGTATCACTATCTTGGTTTGCATCGCTGTTTGTATGGCTTCATCTGTGCTGGTAAATTATCTTGTGATCTCAACAAATTGTCTCTATATCTCCTACATTTTCCTATTCATATAAGCATAACCTCCTCTCCCACATTTAGCCATGTTTATATAAAATAGAGGTAATAAATCACACAAAAAAATAAAATATATTTTACCTTCACCATTCCTACAAGATCAAAATCCTACTATGATACCAATTGGTGTGGATTCAGCCGTAAGAGGCACTACAAGACTATGGGTTATGTATCCACATTTTTTTCACAATTAATTTTTGGATGGTGAGTTCAAAATTTTGAATCCGAATTTGTGGACTCCACCCACAATTTCATTGTGGAAATGAAAAATTGTGACAAAACATGTGGAAATTTCACAATCCAATTATTGTTGTAGTATCACATTTATGGATTGTAAAACTTCAACAATACTTGGATTGTGGGTTTTACAACATATTTTTTCACTTTTTTTGTTTTCCACAATAAAATTGTGTGCGGATTCAACAAGATTGGATTCACACTTTTAAACTCTGCACTCAAAATGAAATAATTGCCAATTTATTGATGCATAATTCTATTATGGGAGACCCCAATATTTTTTAATAAAAAAAATCACATAATTGTAAATTTTACATTAGAATCATGATTTAAATTTGATATTAAATTTATCAATTTTTGTTCATAAAAAAATTAAATATTTTTACTTACATTTGATTCTTTCTACAAACACTTTAATATATATTTTATATTAAATTAAATATTTTTAAATTTGATTTTTTCTACCCACACTTTAATATATATTTTATTTTAAATTAAGTATTTTAAAATTATATTCTTTCTACCCACACTTTAATTTATTTTTTATATCATACTTCTATCAAAAATTGCCTTCCTTTATGTGTGAATTAGTTGTGGAAATATTGGGCAAAACTACCCATAAGTTTTAAATCCCTCTTTTTTATTAGGTTTAGATCTCATATGGGTATTGTGTATTAAATTCATAACTACAATTTCATAATCATTGAATCTTCTTAGCAACAATTTGAAATTCTCCATTCAAACAATTTTCACATGAGATCAAATTTCCTTGAATAATTTTTTTATTTCAAAAACAATATTTAGAATAAAATATTGATACCATTGACTATGAAAAACTAATTATTCTATTTTTCATGCATTTACTTATGAAGCTAAATCTTAAAGAGGGTGCATACTAAATATCCAAACTCAAATATTAGTTTAGATTCCAACTTGCAAAACCAATAAAAACAAAAAACACAGAAATCAATAAAGAATTCAGTCGTCAATCAAACATTTAAGATTATAAGTTCATTATAAAAAAATACCTTTCACTAATCTTTCGTTGATTTCTTCATGCACTCTCTATGCTAAATGGAGTTTATAAAATTTTATTTCAATATTATAACACAATGGGCATAATTTAAGCCATAAAATAATATATCTATGTCATAGAAAAAGTCCATTCATGCATATAAATTTAGGCCTCAATAAAAGGCATGATTTCAGGCTTATATGCATGATCAGGGTTAACAAGAATACCAAAAATGATAAATTATATATAAAAAAGAACTGCCAATCCAAGCTGAAAAAAAGATCTTGGTGGTTTATAATATTTTCAAGTTATGAAAAGGCGGAAGTCAAACTATAAGCGCCACATTTTTTATGGGAATTTTTCATTTCATAATTGTTTTCATTGATTGCAGGATTTTATATGTATATTTAATTTTTTTTCCAAAGATTTTAAATATTTCCACATTTTTTATAATAAATAGAATCAAATAATTGTGAATAGAATATTAGTGAAAGAGATTTTTTATTTTGAATATCAATTTAATATTATAAAAGTTAGAGATGTCAAAAAATCTAGGTTGAGCGTTTTAGGCTCTACGATTTTTACACAGTGAATGCTCGGCTTGCCGTATGCTGCCATAGCGTCACACCACCGATCTCCTGATCTACGTGGGAATATCTACATTAATTTTCTATTGATCACCTCCCCGCCCCTTGGGTAGTTTATATAATGACCACCTCCTCGGGCCATGCATCTATTGATGCTGGTCTTATCGCAAGAGCTCTGGACAAGAATGGCACCGAAAAGAGCGAGGAAATTCGTTCCGAAGGTATTCGACGAGGTAAGGATTCTGATACTCCTTCCCCTGATATTGTGCTTGATTTACCTGCATTTGATAAAGCATGCAACTAGTTTGAATCTTTTTCTCTTGTTGCTTACTTTGTGGGCCGAGTTCCCCCAGAAGGCATCCTCCGTCAATGGATTCATAACCATTGGAAACCCCATGGCATCAAAGTTGAGGGAGTTCAGAACATGACCAAGTGTTTTTTTTCTATTTTGCTTTGCTAATGCTGAGCATTGTAAAGCTGTTGTCAACCATGGTCCCTGGTTTATTCGTAATACCGTTGTGGTGTTTTCCCATTGGACTCGGGACTTTCAAGTCTCCGAGCAAGCCAAGCTCAAGATTCCTGTTTGGATTGATTTTCTAGGTCTGCCATTGCCTCTATGGGGTTTTATTGACCAGCTTATCCAAACCCTTGGGTCGTCTCATCTACCATGAACAACCTAAATTTTACTCAACTTGATCCCAAAAATAGTTCTGTGTGGAAATTGATCTCTCAAAGTACCTTAAGGATACCCTCGACATCCAGGTGGGGGATACACGCTTTGCACAGAAGGTGCTTTATATTAACCTACCCAACACCTGTTTCTGATGCCAATCCACCGATCATATGATCAAGGATTGTCCCCTCATGACATAAATCTCACCGGCTGTTGTTGAGAAGCCCACAACCGAACCTAAATCCAACACCCCCCCTTCTGATGGATGGACCACCGTCACTGGCCGTAAACCTTCGGCTCGCAATAAACCCCAAACTGTCACTTATAAACCGATGAATGCCTCCGCTTCTGCTCCTGTGAAGCTGTCTACTGTGACCCTTCCCAAGCCCTCATCTGCCATCTCCTGGACTCCACAATCTACTATTGTCATCATTTCCCACCCATCGGTGTCTATTTTTTCACACCCCTTGCTTCCCAAAACCTCAAGCTTCATGGATAAAACTGCCGGCGGTTCGGCTGCTTAGACAGAGATAAAATCGGCCTTACACCATTCACGAAGTCCCTCCCCTCCTTCTGAAGAGGATTTTTCACAGAGACCTTGCCGGCAGTTTGAGGTTGGAGAGTATTTACATGGGAATGCATGGAAAGTCACTTTTTCTAACCGTTTTAGAGCGTTAACAAGCCTCAATGAGGAAAACACACACCTTGATAGTTCTCCATGATAGTTTACTCATGGAATGTCAGGGGGCTCACTAATTTGAATCACAGATATCTTATCAAAGACAGTTGTAAGTATTTTACAAAGTTTTAGGTTTTGTGTTTGCAGGAAGTCAAAATCATTGGCTTCTATCTGGCCTGGTTCTCTCTGCCAGATGTCAGCGCATGATAATGGTCAAGGTGGTGTTTTCACTCTTTTAAGTCCTAACCTCACCTCAAATATCATATCATGGGGCTCTGACCCCACCCATCAGGGTGGTGTGGACCCTTTTTTATTTTGACGGTCATATTCTTGGGTTGGAAAACATTTATGCTTCCAATGATGCTTCAGAGCACTCTTCTTTTTGGCAGTGGCTGGCTGATCACTTGCCTTCTGCTACCTAGCTTCTCTGTGGTGATTTCAACATGGTGGAATCTCCCTGAAGACAAATTAGGCCAGCTTCCTATGCGTTGGTGTGCTGGGGAGCGTGAAGCCTGGTTTTACTTGCATAATAAGCTCTGTTTGTTTGATCCCAACCACCGCAAGCACTCAAATTCTACCACTCCATGGTTCACATGGTCTAACTTTCGAGCTGGAAATGACAGAGTGTATAAACACCTTGACATAGCTCTACTCTCATAACAAAAATGGTTCTCTTTTGATGCTTCACATAGCCTCCAAGTCTCGGTTGTGGATAGTATTTTGGTCTCTAACCATAAGCCTATTTTCTTTGGGTTATAATGGAACTTTCAGTGTCTCAAGCCCAAATCCACTCAGTTCTACTTGAATATGTCTCATCTTTCTCATCCTAAGACTTTGGATTACATCAGATGTATTTGGAACCTTGACCCAAGACTATTGATGGGATTGGCTGGATTGATTGGTGGTCTCATGCCATCACTCGCACCACTGCTTTTCTTCGGCTTTATGGGAAGCAAGTTGTTTTTTTTCACAAAAATGATCGTGAAGCCTCTCATATTGAATACTTGAGAGCTATTCAAGAGCTTAATCTGTCTCCCTTTAACACTCATAATCAAGTGCAAGCTGCTCATTGGAAGCATAAACTTCAGATTGAGGAGCACTATAAGGCTAGAGGAGCTCAAGTTCGTGCCAGACTTCACTAGCTCAGAATTGGTGATAGAGTTACTAAGGAGTTTTTTACTTCTCTTAAATCTAATCAAACTCTCACCAAAATCAAAGCAATCAAGGAAGGTAATCAAAGGCTTACCCTTTACCTGACATTCTGCAAGCTTTTGTGCATCACTACCATGTTGTGTTCACTGCCCAGCCTGCTACTCCGGCTCGTGATGTTGCTCTCCTCCAATGCATTGAGGTTATTCCCTGCAAGATTTCTGAAAGCCAACATGTTGCCTATGATCAGCCTCTCACACTTGATGATTTGAAGGAATCTGCTCTTCAGATGGCTTCTTATAAAGCCCCTGGGGTTGATGGTTTTCCCTGTGAGTTCTACCAGGCTTTGTGGCCTACTGTTGGTCCAGGATCTCTACCAGGTTTATCTGGAAGCTATGTCCTCCAACACTCTGGGAGCTTTGATCAACCAAGGCAACATCAAATTCATACCTAAGACTGGTGATCCAGAGCTTATCACCAACTGGCGGACAATCACTCTACTCAATGTCTCATACAAGATTATTGCCAAAGCTCTTGCTAATAGGCTTACAAACCTATTGCCTTTGATCATCAGGAGTGAACAAACTGGCTTTATTAAAAACAAATATATCTTGGACAACATTATTGCAGTTTGGATGGCATGGAATATGCGTGCCAAACTTCTCAGTCGGCTCTGTTTGTCAAAATTGATTTTGAGAAAGCCTATGACAGAGTTGAGTGGCCTTTCATTCTAGCCATACTGCAGGCTATTGGCTTTGGACCTCGGTTCATCCACTCTGTTAATATGCTCTTACAAGATGCAGGTGCCTGTATTACTATCAATGGTCAACAGTCTGAGCGGTTTTCTTTTCATCATTCCATCCGAAAAGGTTTCCCTCTTACTCCTTCTCTTTATGTCATTACTATTGAAGGTCTCAGCTATTTGCTTACTAATGCTGCTCATGCTGGTTTAGTCCAAGGCATTCAACTGCCTTCTTCTCCTCAGCTAGCTGATTAATGGTCATTTCGCTGACATGATTCTTTTCTCACCCTGGCTGAGTCTGAGGCTTCTGTTTCTAATGCTATGTAATGTCTTGATACCTTTTGTCTTGCTTCGGGTTCTACCATTCAATGGAAAAAAACCCAATGCTACAGGCAGGCAGTGGGTCCCAAACCTCCTTGGCTAGAGGGATTTCAATGGCTCTGGATTGAACCTGGCATTCCGTTTAAATTTCTTGGCATCCCCTTTGCCTTCATGGCTTCCCCTGCTGACCTTTGGGACTATGTGATTCAATGAGTTGAAAAAAAATTCTCCTTTTGGCTCACCAAGCATTTATCTCTTGCTAGCAAATTTAAAGTTTGTTCCAAGGTTCTTGCTACCACTCATGTCTACTATTCCTCCTATTGGGCTCCTTCTAAGGCTGCTTACCATTGGTTGGAAAAAATTCTACGTGAATTCCTTTGGGCCAACTCTAAGGGGAACCATGGTTTTCACAGGGTTGCTTGGGATGTTTGTTGTACGCCCAAAAACACCGGCAGTCTTGGCCTTATCAACATACAGTTGCAAGGGGTTGCTCTTATCGCCAAATGGATAATTCGCAGCCTTGAAGGTGAGGAATCTTGGAAAATTCTGCTCAGGCATTGTATATCTCAAGGGTCTCCTCTTAATCGAAAGGCATGGCAGGGTCTGAACTACTATTCTTTATTGCTTTGCCCTGTTCCTCTTAAAATTGGTGGTTCTTTTATGGCTAAAAGTATTTGGAAAGCCTGGGAGCTCCTCAAACCCCACCTACTTTGGCAGGGTGATGGTTTCCGAAATGGGCTCTCTCTCAACTCTCTCAGCTTATGGTGGAATCTAGTTTTTCAATTTCAGGACAAACCTCTTGCTCTTTCAATGCAGTTTAAGGGTATGCGTCTTTTCAGAAAAGGAATTAAGTTTATTCAGGACCTTTTTTGTCTGGCCACCAGGGATTGGCTTCCATGGATCAACCTGAAAGCTAAATTTTCTCTTCATGACAATGATAAACAAGCCATTTTTTTAATTCAAGAGCTCATACTTGGTGATTATTTACATAAAATTGGGGTTCATAAGCAGCGCCCATGGTGGTTTGACTGGCATTGGCCTATTGCCACCCCCTTCAGAAATTACAAACCTCATGTGGGTTACAAGCTTCTTGCTCAGAAGTAGCTCCCTTTCAATAAGCTCAATGCTCGTTAGAGCTTACATTCCACCCATTTTGGTTGGAAGCAACGCTTTCAGGTTGTTTGGGCCATTCCTATAGAGCCCAAAGTTGCTCACTTCCTTTGGTGTATTCTCCACCAAGGGCTTCCTATGGGAAAATGTCTCATTCTTATGGGAGCTCCTCCATTGTGCTGCCCTTTCTACAACCACATTGAGACACTTCTTCATCTCTTTTGGTTCGGCCCCCATGCTCAGTTTTCCTGGCACTGGATTCATACCCTTTTTCAACCTTTTTTGCCCACGTTCTTTACGTGGAAAATGGTTCTTTCGGGGGACTCGGCCTTTGTTCCTTCAAAATTTTACAACATTTGGCATTCTTTTAGAGCTACTATTTTATATCACATCTAGAAAACTAGAAACTTCAGCTATTTTTAACAAGGATACAGTGGATAGAACTTTTTTTATTTCTAACAAACTTGTTGTTATCTCCAATGTCTTGCTTCAGATCCAAGTTCAAACGAAAAAAGTCCGCATTGAGGTGGAACACGTGCAGACCCTGCTAGATCACTGGGGAGCACCCCCTGCATTGTCAGTCATGTTCCGCCTGATTCTCCTCATCGTCGCTCTCATTCACAAGGTTTTCACTCCCGTTCCCATGGTTGGCACAATTTTGATCGGGGTCCATCTCGTGGGTGGCGGAGCACCTCCCCTCATTGGCAGGGTCCTTCTCCACCTCCATCATGGGATCCTCCCACACCAGGGGTGTTTGGCTAGCTAGGTGGTGGCAGTTCTGGGTGGTAGGCACCTAATCACTCCAAGTTTCCTTAGCTCTCCTTAGCCATATAACCCAACCAACGGGGCAATGAGGAAGAGCAACCATAGACTAACGGCTGGGAGCCAATTAATGACACCCCCACCAACCCTCCTGGTGGGTGGGGTGACCGTCTGAAGAGCCCCCCGCAATCGCCTCCTGCCTCCATGTTCGCCGCCACCACCTAGCTCCATGCCTGGTTTCTGTAAATTTTTCTCCAAATTTTTCACCTGTAATAAATCAATCACCTATAAAACACTAAAACACATCAAATACCAAATATAAAATAATGCAAATGAGGGGTCAACCTGTCCTCGAATGTCAAACAAGTGAATTTACGACCGAAATTGCACTACATCTCAAACCTAATGTAGTTATGTGTGTGTGTGAAAAAATCATGCCCTATGTGGCTCTTGTGTGAGTCGCACTTGATAGCAAGAAAGTAGCTAGATGTAAAAGATGTAAATATATGTGTGCATAAAAGAATGAACTTCCCCTCCTATGAAGTGTATGCATAAAAATGCAGTCCATTTCCCTTGTGTCGATGTTAGATGGATGTTTGAATGCTCTTGATAATGTCTTTGGATGCAACCTTAGGTGGTGATAGCTAATGCTTAGTGTTTGTTCCTTTATTATGGTCACATAACTTTATATTTATATGATTCCCTTGCTTGAATTTCGTAATTAACCCCAAAAAGGTCGACTACCAAAAAGATAAGATTCCTAAATGGATATAAAACACCCAAAATATGTGAGTAAAGTAAAAAGAGGTCAGGTGAACCCAGAGGGGATGGGGTCACCTAGCTCTGACGTCCTGGCTAGGCGCTAGTGTGCAGAAAGAAAAAGTTTGAAGTATGAAAAAATAGACTAGGAAAGTAGGAGTTGTTATCCATTTTTTTCCCTTAGGAAAAATGGATAAACATGACCTTGCACACTGAGAATATGGAGAGACCATTCGGCCATGGGAGCTCACATTTTGATTCTGAAAATTAGGTTGCAGGTGGGCTCAGCAATTGTAAATACAAGGTCACCAAATGAATGGCCAAGGGAACATCGAACGATATTAGAGCTCAAGAAAAAATAATCACGCGTGAAGTTTTTGGACTTCAGGCATTCGACATTTCAGAAAAAACTCCGAAAAGGAAAAGTTCTGAAAGTCTGAAATTTTAGGCTTTCGGATTTCAGAGTTTCAGAGATCTCAGCGGGATCAAGCGATGAATAGTGATAAAATTCCAAAAAGGAAAAGTTCTAAAATTTTGAAAGTCCAAAATTTTAGAATTTCGGGTTTCAGAGTTTCGTAGATCTCAGCGGCATCAAGCAATGAACAGTGACAAATTCCTAAAAGGAAAAGTTCCAAAATTCTGAAAGTCCAAAATTTCAGACTTTCAGGTTTCAAAGTTTCGAAGATCTCAGCAAGATCAAGCGATGAACAATGACAAAAAGTTCAAAAAGGAAAAGCTCCGAAATTTTAGACTTTCAGGTTTCATAGTTTTTGAGATCTCAGAGGGATCAAGCGATGAACAGTGACAAAAAGTCTAAATAGGAAAAGTTCCAAAATTCTAAAAGTCTGAAACTTTGGACTTTCAGGTTTTGGAGTTTTAGATATCTCAGTGGGATTAAGCAAAGAATAGTAACTCAACCTCCGAAGTCAAAATGTCCAAAAATTAGAATTTTTAGGATTTTTGAAGTTGCATGCATTTCAGAACTTCAGAGAAATAGAGCCAACCACTCACCATTAATGTAGTATGGCACCCCAATCTTCAGATGGCCATAACGTTTGACTGGAGCTCAAATTTTCACAAGAAAGGAATTTTTGGTTATCTTAATTTAAGTGAGACTTAGTTATTCACAATGGAGAAATACAGTCTACCATTTTAGAGGGTTTCCTAGGTTTTCCCACCTACCACAATGATGAATTATGGGTTTCTTTTCTTTACCAACAAGAAATAGTACATGGATGCATGGGTTTTACAGTGGCACCCATCATTGTTGCAAGTGAATTCAATGCATTCGAGGGTGGTTGAAGAAGGATTTTTAATTATTCTCTCCCCTTTCTCTCATTCTTCATATATATTGTAAGTAGGGGAATTTTTCTAATGTTTGATAATTTTTCTTTATACCCTCCCTTCTTCTCTTGTCTGTAAGTGGATTTGTGGAGTTTAAACCTCCCATAAAAACTGTAATGAAATTTTTTTCCTCTTGGCCATTGTAATGTATTGTGTCAATTTGTGAAGCAATAATAAAAGTCTGTGGATGAATTTCAACCCTCTCTTACATTTAGTGCATCTTCTTGATCTCTTATTACAATCCTAGTTATCTATGCATTGTGGTTGTGTTACATTTTTAATGTTTTGTGTTTAATGGCAAAGCAGTTGTTCAACATTCCTTTTGGTGTATCACCTATGTTAGTTTAGGTCTATTTTCTTGTAATATTCTTAACCATGTCTCCTTGGCAAGTTAGAGTAGATTTTATAGTAGATCCTCTACAATTTGTATGGGTGCTTCAGAATAGAGGAATAAGAACCGGACTTCATCTGAAGAGCCTTCCCAATTGCAAAGTCCCACACTTTGGGAAAATCTCCATGTTATGTAATCACACTGATAGTTTCAACCCATCGAGTTGAAAACATTCAAGGGTGTTGTTATTCAGCATCAATGGGAGTATAAGACTAAAAGAGGAAACAAAAATCAAGAAAAGAGGCCAAATACATGGGTAAATTATTACTTTTCTTACTTAGCAATGATATGAATAGAATTATATGATCGGGAATAGATAAATACCCAAAGTGCATGATTTAGTGTCTACACCATGGAAGTTTTGTAACATGGGAAGTTCCTAGCCATGAGTTGTATTGTGGTTGTATCATTGTTGTCATTGTCATATGGGAAATGTGATCATTGTATGACATTGTTATTGGGGAATTTAGGTATGATTTATATCATGTGCTTTGTGTGGATGTGTTATCTTCTTGTTGGGGTGAGGTTTCATCATTTTTTATTAGAGGAATAAGGTGTAACTAGTGAAGGGAGGAATAAGTGAAATGTGTGTGTTGTTTAGGAGGAAACAAGGGGATTCGTGGCTAGTCTTAGTGGAGGTATAAGAGCGTGTTATAATTGAGGGATAAGGGGGCTAATCGAATTTTATTGTGTGTTTTTTCTTTGGAGGAACATAAGGCTAGCCAAGATCCCTTCTTGGAGGGATAAGGGGTAGTTACAATGATGGCATCTCCCCTATGTAAGCCTCTCAAGTAGGCTTGGTTATGAATGTCGCATTTCCTTTTGAATCCATTCACCTCTCATATTGTGGTGCTTGTAGAACCCTATTGGTGTCAATGTCTTATGTGATGTTGAGTTATCCTGAGTGATCCCATTTGGTGTCATGTATCTAGCAATGTAATTCAAAAAATATTATTCTAGTTTTATTGTTATTATAATCATGTGTCAAAATTTTTGGGTGTTACATTTGGTATTAGAGCGGAGTTTCATGCTCTCGAACCTTTGGGAAATATTTAAGTTGTGATGATTATGCATGGTGTTGGAGGAGATAGGAAGAGTAATGTGATATATGTTGTGATGTGACCGATGTTGTACTTGTGATCTTATGAATGCACCTATTGTGCATGTCACTTAGAGTGCTTTTGTTATGATGTTGATGAGCTTGTGATGATATTATTCACTCTATCTTTTGTGATGTTAATGAGGATTTCACGTGTGATATACACTATGAAGTGTTATTTTGGACTGTGAAGTGTTGGAGTGTTTTATTATTTTGTGACATGTATGTACGTGTTAATATGTTGTATGAAAAAATTGTTTTGTAGTGAATTGGATCATATCGTGATATCGCCAACGTGTTGTGATGTATCGTGTTATGTCACCATGTTTTATTGTAATTTTTTGTATGTTGTGATGTTAGTCACTATGTTCATCATACATATATTTCATGCGTTATGTGATGGATTCATACCGTGAATTAGGGGCATATGGTGATCGTATGACCCCTATTGTATTGTACTTACACTCTAGGCACACCATCTGGTGATTTAACAAAAAAAAGAATTTTTTAAAACCCTAATTTCATGGTAACGTATGATAATAAATACTAAAATAAAGATTTGACACAAGTAATTAGCTAATAAAATATGAAACCCTAAGTGCAATAAAGATAGCAATGGATGTAGTTGATTTATGTGTTGTCTGGGATTGGTCTTAGAATGGAAAAATGCTCAACATGAGGATATTTGTATCATCAATGCTCATATTAAATGTTATATGTCATGAAATAAGCTAGACATGGGTGCCTGGAATGGATCAGGGGTGTCTGGGTGCTAGAGTCTGCTACTAGGTGCCCGAGACTGTGAAAATGGTTAGAAACTTGTTTTTACTATGTCACACAAGTGTTGTAATTAGCTCATGTTGATCACTTGTATGTTGCAATATGATCGTTGAGGTACCTATAACTTGCAAAACAAATATTCACCTCCAAAACCCACAATACCACATCAAATCCAAAAAAAGAAAGATTCAATATGGGGAGTTGAACTGGCCCCGACGGTCACCCAACAGAGTGATCTTACAACTAAGTGTTTCACTAAATCTCAAACTCCATGTAGTTATGGTGAGTGTGTGTTAGGATTGTGCCCTAGGATTCTCTACTACAAGTTACACTTGATACCGGGCTATATTTTCTACAAGATGCAAATGTGTGTATGGAATATAATGAACTTCCCCTTCCTATGCAGTTTGATGCATATGTCTTAGCTTGTTTCTTGATGATGGAGTTATGTGGATGCCAATGCAATAGATGGATGTAACTCTAAATGGATTGATAGTAGTAGATGATGTTAGGTCCCTCATTATGGTCTCGTGACTTTATATTTATAATGTTCTCTTGTCTCTAATTTTGTAGGTAACCCCAAACATGCCGAAAAAAAGAAATATAAAGATTGAAAATGGCTAGAAGATGCCCAAAAAGTGGCAAGAAAGTGTAAAAGGGACCATGGCACCCCTAGGTGGGACCAGGGCACCCATGGGCACCCCAGTACTGAATATGGGCACCTCAACCTAGGCTAAAACAACATGGGATATACAGAAATCACTGGGCATATGAGTGTAATAGGTTACAAATTACAAAATAAAATAAATAAGATTGCCAAACGATGGGGTTTGAATAGTATTTTATTCACTCAAGAACCTTCTCAATATTAGTATGAGATCGGGATAAATAAATGTCTAAATTTCATGATTTTTTGACTACACTATGTTACATGATGCGATTATAATACGATCAGAGGTCTCCACTACCTAACATCCTAAGACACTTCCATTTTTCATTAACATGTATATATCCAAGCCCAAACTAAGTAGAAAACATGACATGATTACAATAAGTGTCTAACCATTTTGCACATAAGGGCGATCACAATTGGTAAGGGAGGAGCTACAGATGGGATTATTTCAGCAAGATAAGCTCGCAACACAATCCAAAGGGGAAGATCCGACAAGGTAAGCTAAAAGGAAAAGAGGTAAACAACCAATCATCACACTGACACAATGACAACCAAGTGAAGAAATAAACCCTAGGTTGCCAAGATGGTTTTCCAATATAGGTTTTTAACAAATTTAAATTGATAGAGATAGAATGTGTGTAATCACAATTTCATAAATGAGAACCAAAATATATCTACCAGATAAATGAGAATGCTACACAAGGAAATTCATCACAATAGAACAAGTTGCAACCAAGATGTTGAGTCCAAAATATAGGGTCAAATTTTCACTGATGTCAAAGTCTCTTATGATCAGTGTGGGATGGGAGGATGTGACACAAGAACAACTATTGTACAACATAAATGAGGGTATTAAGGACCACAAGCTTGATTTAGTCACCCTAGAGGAAGATTTCTTAGTATCCCCACCTAAGAAGAAGAGATGTGAAACAAGACCTTTCAAAGTTGTGCAACTTCCTACAGTAAAAGAACCAACTATGCTAAGTATGGCTATTACAATATGTAGAAGATCATTTATTACAGAGGAGGATGTATAAAAATAGAAGAAAATTGTGCAACATGCATAGAAAAACCCTAGCAATTATAGGGAGATAAGAATGTATAAGATATGTGAAGTCAAGGAGAAAAGAAGAATCAAAAGTAAAGTCCTTAAAGTTACAATCCAATGTATCAAGCACACTTTATCCTACCCCATATCTACAAGACGTAAGTAACCCATCTAAAATTGGCATAATAGAAATTCCAACTCTATAAGAAATGCAATAACAAGAATCTATCACACAAACCAGTGCATAGTCATTGGAGGAACTGGTAAAAATAACTGAACAAGAAGAGGATGCAGTTAAAAAACAATGCTTGAAGTAGATGGAAGTAGAAGGATAGTTGCACAAATGAAAAGATGATGAGAAACAAAGACAAGAGGAAGAGAGTGTGTGCAAAGAATAAGAAGAAGATCAATATATCTACTTTTCCCTTCATCTCATGTTTGTAGTGTACTCCCAAAAATTTCTCATAAAAGTGCATAGACTACTATATCCCAATCTATAGTCAACATAGTGGAATTATATTTAGAGAAATTTCCATTACAAACACAAATTGAAGGAATAAAAACTGATTTACCAAAAAATAGATTTATTCTAAACCCTAGTTACATAGTAATTGATATAAATAATGAAGTACATCTAATAGATACAATTGACTCAAGCAATAAAGTAATGAAATATGAAACCATAAGTTCAAGAGAGAGGAAAGGACTTAACTAATTTCATGTTTTTCTAGGAATTGATCTTGATTGGAAAATAGATTAACAAAAAGGGAAGACTGTCGCAAGTGTACACTGTAAAATATGGAACTATTGGATAAGGTCAGGCTTGACATGGGAACCGTAGACTGGGTCAAGGGTTCCTGGGCATCAGATTATTCTACTAGGCACCTGTGACTACGTAGGTGGTCAAAATCCAATTTTTGTGTCACAAGGGTGTTGCAGTACTCATTGATCGCCTTGGTCACCTGATCACCGAGTGCACTTATAAACTATAAAACATAGATTCACCTACAAAACCCGAAATACAATATCAAACCCAAAAATAAAGATGCAATATGGGGATTCAAACTGACCCCGACGGTCACCTGAATGAGTGAACTTATGACTGATCATTGCACTACATTTCAGACTCCATGTAGTTCTTGTGCATGTGTGAAATAATTTGTCCCTGTGAATCCCTTATGCAAGTGCACTTGATAGTGGGAAATAGATATATGTATCAATGTAAATAGATGTGTGGATGGAATAATGAACTTCCCCTTCCTATGAAGTGTATGCATAAAAATCCAGTCCCTTGTCCCTCTAATGAAATTTAGATGGATGCCTTTGAAGCTCTTAGATACCTTTCGATGCAAGCTTAGGTGATGATAATATATTCTTAGAGCTTGGTCCTTTATTTTTGTCACATAGCTTTGTATTTATATGATTCCCTTGGTTGAATATTTTAAGTGACAACTAGAAGGCTGAACCATAAGAAAATAATATTCCCAAAAGATAAAAGATACCCAAAAGAAGTGAGTAAGACAAAAAAAGGGTTAAGGGTGCCTAAAGGGGACGAGGGCACCTGGGCACTGGTGTATGAAGTCATAAAAAATAAATAAATAGACCTCTGAACTAGGTTGTAGGTTTTAAAAGACTAGAAAAAATACAAGAAACAAATCAAAGAGTCCAAATATAGCTATTAATTACTAGTTTTCTTTCTTAGGAATCATATGAATGCAACTATGATTTTAGGACCTAGAAATGTACACAAGTGTGATTTTGTGTCTACAATGAGAACCTTGAGTGATTTTTGATTGATATCTGCAATAAGAGTTAATGAAAGTGCCCTAGTGAATATACCATGTGTAAGACACTTATGACTGATGTGTGTGAATCTATATTGTGTTAGTAATGTAATTATATGTTATGTTTTGAACCTTACACTAACCGACCCTAAGGAAAGAAATCGGTAAAAATATTGTATGTGTGGAGTGAGGAAATGAGTACCATTTGATTAGTCACTCAAGATCAGTAAGAGATAGGAACTAGAGTCTTACATATAATTGAAAATCCCACTCTTGTTCATTTGGTATGCATTGAAATTTCCCAATGGGCACCATGTATATTTTGTTTTAGGAACAACTTAGGCTCAGTAGATGGTGACCTGTACCTTTTTCTCTCTACCTATATGGTTTTCATATAGACTACCTATGTGTACTTGGTGTACAGTTGACCCAAGTCACTTGAGCTGATTATGAGATAATAAGTGGAGTCTTACATAAAGTATAAAGCTCACTTCTGTTTGTTTGGTATGCATGGCACTTGCCCAATGGGAAAAATGTATATTGTGTTTCACAAACACCTTAGGCTCAGTAGGTGGAAAATTTTACCCTTGTCTCTCTCCCTTTATGTTTGTCGTATATATGACCTATGTGTATTTATGACTATGTTCATCCTTGTGGGAGTATGGAGGAATGATTTAGACATAGATTATGGTAGTTATTTATTATATTTCAATTTGTACTCTATGTTGGATGAGATCTGAGGTACTTGTGTTGTTGTGATTTTTTAATATATTTTACAAGCTGAGGATCAATATCTCAAGTTCCAACAACACGATGAGTACTCCTTTAGTGGCTGTATAAGGTGACATTAGTGATTGTTATGTCGATATTTCTCTATACGTAGTTTATTCATAAATTTGACTTTTCTTTTCTCTTCATTTTTCTGGAACCAGAAAATTCTTCTATTTAACTGTTGGTTGAGTTATCATTTGTAATTTTGGGCATTTTGTTTTATTGTTACACTAACATGATAATTTTCACACTAATTACAGCTAATTAGCCATTTATTTGTCTTTGATTGAAACTTGAATTTAAGTTAATAATATTCCTTGAAGTTTCAATATATTTTCTCGATTTGGCCTAAAGCAATTGAATTTGATGCCACTTGTCAATTTTATTTATTATTTTGGCATGACGGGTTCTAATGTTGTTATGTGTTGTAATAGGGACATGGGTTCACCAAGGATTTTTTATACCTAATGGCCCATGTTTCGTTGTATGGGGGTACGCCCCATGGAGTTATAGATAACTAGTGGTTGTTGAACCATGAGTTATTATGTCACTTAGGGTTAGAGGTGTCTGGACCCTATGTTGCCTAGGGACATAGGGCCATAGGGTGGAGTGAAAAGGAAAGTAGACCTCTTTGGTGGAGTGAAAAGGAGAATTTATCTTCATTTTTTCTTTGGGAGTTATATGGAGTTGTTTGGGAGGATTACAGAGATTAGGAGGTGTATGGAGTTGCTATTATAGAATCATGAGTACTCATGTGAGTCTGGTTATGTTTTATGATGTTGAGGATTGATAATTTCCTCATTGGTGGTATGATTTCATTCCATTTTGACATCTGTGTAGTTGTATTTATGGTTTTGAGTTGCATGATCAACTTGCATGTACTATTGGGAATTCCTTGTTGCTATAGTATGCTTATGTTATGAGCACTATTATGTTCGGGCATATTCGTGTGTTGATAAGTTATGTATGTGGGTTTTATATGTTCTTTCCATGGCTCGGTTGAGTTGTTGTGATGTGATACAATCCTAAAAGTATGTAGCAATATGTCTTAAGGACCAATAGTGTTGTGTATAGGCCTTGTGTGGTATCGTGATGTCAGTTTCTATTGGAAACCCATGAAAATAAATAAACTAAAAAATCCTAATGAAATTAAGAGCTTGAGATATTAAAATATCTATAGAATGAACTAATAATTTAAAAAATTGATCAAATGTAGAGGAAAAGTTGCCTTCTTCCTTGTGGTTGCACTTTAGCAACAAGTATCTTTTCATAATGTAGTAACAAATCATTTCTTGTTTCCTCCTTACTCATGGGTACCTCTTCAACCTTGGCATTCACAGAACATGGTCCTTAAGAAATTGTGCAAAAAATTATTCCTAGGTTATCTAATCCTATGTGGTTAACGTCTTAATTTGTAAAGATTATATAGTTTCATCCCTTATGAAAAAAAAACGTTGTTAAATATCCTTTCTTAGAACTTGATTTGGTGGAGTATATGGGTAACCTTGATTATATATATCTTGGGGTGGACCACGGTGTTGTGTCACAACAAAGATGCATTTACAGGACGAAGGGATGCTCTTATAAGCCGAGGGGATGGAATGTAGTCCTAGATAAATATCATTCATACCTGGTCCCTTTCACATGAAAATGGAAAATTTCCCTAATATTGAAGGTCTTCAATCTTAACATTGTAATGGTGGGAGTTTGCAAATGAGTCTTTCTGATTACATCAAAAGCAGGGTTTATATTTTTAGCATCAATCATATAATAAAATTGTAATAATAACCAAATCTTTGCAAATTTATTACTTAACACTCATTTTAGGGTCAAGAGCGAGTCTCTTTACAATCCTTAGAGTAATCATTTTTTATATAATAATAATGACAAGTTAAATTAACAAATGACATTAAAATAAATAATACCATAAATAAATATGAATGAAATGAAAAATTAATAATAATAAAAGATAATAGCATAATAGAATTTTATTTACATGATAAAATGAAGGTTACGACATTAATGAATTTGGGTTAAAACTATTTGGTGAGAATTTTATCGTGATTAGTGTAAGGGTGGTGGCAGGCGTGTAGGAGAAGTATATGTTGGAAAGATGTATTTAGGATTAATAGGGTAAAGCCATCCATTAAACAAAGCTGGAGGCAATGACTCATCCTAAACAACCTTTCAAACTTTTCACTTACTACTGCATAATAAAACAAGAACTTTATTTTAGGTACAAAGGTGTTAACCATGATGAAATCCTGAGTTAACGTTGTAAATTTAGCAATAATTAGATTGTTGTAGTGAGAATTGAGTCGATTATTAGTAAAGTAGGGGATCTTCTTTACTAATAATGGTAAATAAGGGTTATATACTAATTAAATAAATAAAACATTACGTTTGGAACTGTGCTAAAAAGAGCTCTCACAAATAGTCATCCTAAAATTGGTACCATTATGGGTTTAAACCATCCCTGCACATGGAGATAAATCTATTGCTCTATAGATATCCTCGTTTTACTATATGCAAATTAATTGATCTTGGTATGTATATGTATTGGAAATGGGCTTCAATTGTCTATTAGAGGGTAGGAACTACTTCCTGCTGCTATTTTTTTGTTGTATGTAGAAGAAGAGGAAGAAGATTGAGGATTAGGAGGCACTTCATTTGGGCGTATTGCCTAGCTATATTTCTTTTTCTTTTTTTGCTTCTAATCACCTAATGTTACATGCATGGTAACCTTTGCAGCACCATTCTTAGGGTAGACAATAGCTACCACTTTGCTCTTCATGTTCTTTGTATGTTATTTGGAGTAGTTTTTATATTGATTAAGACATTGAAAGTGCCCTTTCTTGTTATCCCACTTATGTTGTTGCAATATCTATCTCTTTTACTCTTCCTCTGTGTGAAACCCTCTATTTTTCCAATTTCAGTACTATGTAGAGAGGGTCAGTTCATGGAGACGTTTCACCTTCTGCTTGTACCAATGTTTAGTGGTCACTTTCACCTCCTATTTTATGTTAGGGAGAAATCAAGGAAAGGGAACAGATTATATGTGCGTGAAAGAATCAAGGAAAGGGAATTGATTTGGAGGCTGTTAAAGTTGCATTTTCCTAAGTGGATGCCTAGCAAGTGAATGTATAGAAAAGGGCACATGAACTATTTTATTTAAAATGCCTCGCCCATATGTCATCTTATGAAATGCCTCAGCTACAAGATCTGCACAAATGGGTTTGAGAAAAAGATCAAAATATCACTTGGTATAACTCCTTGGTCGCTTTGCATGGATGACTTGGCCCATGGAATATTGAGCTCATAGCATGTTGTAGTTTCCATCCAATATAAATTGGATGAATATCAATTGGTTGGCATTAAGGAATTTGGTGAGTGTGGTTTATGGTCAATGGATTGTTTTGAACTTTGCATATTTATGTCAATTTTGTATGTTGAATAGTCCTTGGGACCTAGCCCCCTTTGATTTATGCATAGTGTGATTCAACCCACACATCTTGGCAATGTTTATTGGGTTGGCTATTCATATATGATTGGAATCATGCGCTTATAATTTTTTGCAATTTGGTATCTCAGTCGTGATGGTAAGTGTTTTGTTGGCAAGGTTAACAAGGTGTTAAGTGGATTGACCATGTTGGTGGTAAAGAATGTAAAGTCCAATATGCGGTGATTTGGGTTAGAATATGTGGAAATGTGGGTGAATGAACTTGGAAATAGTGTTTGAGTTTTCATGTGGAATATTGAGCACTCCATGGAAATGATTTGGCAATGTGGTAAGTTTGAAAATAATGTGATTCACCATTTATATGAGCTTAATGACTTAGAATTTTGGAATTCATGCTTGAGTGTTCAAGCACCCCAGAGATGTGACTTGGCATATGGAGAAGTGCATGGGAAATTATGGTTGAATGTTTGAGTTAGATTTTGGCAAATGTGTCCTCTTTTATACTTTAGCCTGTAATAAATCGTACTTCATTACGCCGTCTCATTTATTTCAAGCATGGTTCATCTTAGTTTTTTATTTCATAATTATTGTATTTTAGTTATTCATTTGCAATGAAATAAAATTTTAAACCCTTGGATTATTATACAATTGGTTTTTTTTAAACAAACTTGTATT
This sequence comes from Taxus chinensis, assembly GCA_019776745.2. Taxonomy (NCBI): domain Eukaryota; kingdom Viridiplantae; phylum Streptophyta; class Pinopsida; order Cupressales; family Taxaceae; genus Taxus; species Taxus chinensis. The sequence goes on along the minus strand of JAHRHJ020001022.1, from coordinate 6,490 downwards.
GCAAAATAATAGAATGTCACCTCGAAACTTTTGTAATCCATATAATTATTGGTTTGTCAACCATAAACTTAAATACTCCTTCTAAGATGTTTTGGAAATTTTGTAACCAAACTACATAGCTGTAACACCTTTTTATTGACAAGTTAAGTTTGAGTTCCTGGTAAACCATGTCAACCATTCCTTTGTAAAAGTTGGTAAATCACAATTTTCGAAGAATCGAAAAACAACCTTCCAAACCTCAAAAAATAAATGTCAGGTTTTTTTTGTTTCTTGATATGTGGTGAGTCACATCAAGCCTTAAATCAACCTCCATTGACCATTTGTTTTGTTTCTGCTATCCCTCTAGGAGCCATGTTGCCTTGTTTTACAATTTTAGGAAACTGTTAAAAGTGAAAAGTTGGGTTTTTGTTTTGGCTTGTTGTTTAGACTCTAAGCAAAGAAATGATTATCCACCTTCCCAAACCTCTAATATTTTTACTTGGTAATTTCCTGTAACCACCAGTTCCTGAAAAACACATCACTATCTAGTTTTTCAAATGGGTCTTGTAGTCCTCTGGTGGTTTTTTGACCAAGTCAAAACCAATCTATTACTATGACTGGTGGCTTCCGTAAAACTAGTCGCCATTTGAAAATGGTTCGCCAGTTCTAAGTTCTGTCAACTCTTGTGAATTATTGGTATATAGGTGAGCATGTGGGAATTTTCCATGTTTTGTCTTTGCCATTAAAATTCATTTTTTTAACGTGATTTCTTAGCCTCCGAGCTAAAATTGGATGTTTTCGCAAACTAGTAGGAACATGTAAAGGAAGCTTGTTAGGATCCTTGTCAAGTCTACAAACCAACGCGAAAAATTAGTGACACTTATAAATAATTGTATGAAACTCTATTTTGTGGCTTATTTTGAGAAATTTGATTTTTTTGGAAAAAGGTGTTTTCTCTCTCCTCCCATAGTTAAGAAATGAAGTTAAAAGAAATGATTAGATATCTTTAACTCTCTCTGGTTGTGTGTGAAATATTTAGATTATAGAAATGAAAAAACTAAAAATGTTGATCATGCTAGATTTAGGTAGATTTCATGTCAGCATTTGTGATAACCATGTGGTGGTTACAAGTATTGAGACATGGAGGAAGTGAAGTGTGACTGATAATCGTATATTTGCACATTATTTAAAATAATGAAATTATAGAGGCTAAATCAACATTTTTTGATATATTGAAATGTTAATTATTGAATTTTGTAATAAGTATGATTTTTCATTGTTTTGGGGTGTTTGTGGAAAATGCATATTTAATCATGGGTATTATTTTTATCAGAATTATGAATTGTAAAAGGTTTTGATATTTATGTTAACTAAAATTGAATATGACATCTTATAGTTCATTATGAGTGTGAAATTAATGATTAAAATCTCTGGTGTGTTGTGTTATTTACTTTGAAAATGTAGAAAGAAAGTCTAAATAAAATAGTCAACCTTAGTGAAGTATAAAATTAAAAAGAGTATCGTGATCTTTATACCTTTAAACGATAGACTCTTCCCCTCTTGTTTTCACAATAGTCCCTATTGTGTAATGAATGTATGACGCTACACTAAATAAAAATTCCATTTTGAAATTAATCATGGAAACAAGAACTATTACCCTCGTGTGTATAAAAATGTCCCTATTAACAAATGAGTTATATAGTAAATTGTAATAAGGTACATGAACCAATTTAAATGAAACCATCTTAAGTTGAATGTTAAATTATGTAAAGGAAATTTATTCTAGAAACTATAAAGAAGAATGTACGGTCACAAGTTAAGTTCCCTTCAAACTCGTAAGATTAATTATGGAAACCATGTTGTAATAATTCATAACCATAGGAGTTTTGTAATGTGGGAATTTCCTAGCCGTGGAGTTATATTATGGGTTGCATCATTGTTGTCCTTTTCATTTGGGAAATCTTATCATTGTATGTCCTTGTTATTGGTGAATGTAGTTATGATCCGCATCATGTGTTTTATGTGATTTTTTTAATCTTCTTGTTGGGGTAAGGTTTCATCATTTTTTATTAGAGGAATAAGGTGTAGCTAGTGAATGGAGGAAACAAGGGGAATTGTGGCTAGTCTTAGTGGAGGGATAAGAGTGTGTTATAATGGAGGGATAAGGGGGTTATCAAAGTTGATCTGGTGTGTATAATTAGGAGGAACCAAAGGCCTAGACAGGATCCCTTCTTTGAGGGATAAAGGGTAGTTACAATGATGACCTCTCCCCTATGTAAGCCTCTCAGATAGGCTTAGTTATGTGTTTTGTCCTTCCTTGTGAAGCATTCACATCTTATCTTGTGGTACGTGTTGATGAATGTTTGTGCCAATGTATTGTTTAATTATGAGTTATCCTAATTAATCCCATGTGGTGTCATGTATTCAAAAATGTAAGTTAAAAAAAATCTGGTTTTATTGTTCTTGTAATTGTGTGTCAAAATTTGTGGGCATTACACCTCCTCTTTATTTTTCTGAACTTCTCCTACATTTGGTTTGTATTTAGGGATGGATTACCATTTGGGTTGGAAATTCATCCCTATCCTCATGAAGGAAACTCTAAGTTTTAAAATCCTTCTTTAGGGATAATTTAGAGATGTAAGGGGTGTATTTAGAGAGATAAGGATATGTTAAAATTCATGGAGAGATAAGGGGTTATATTTTTTTTGGCATAGTGTTATGGTTATAACAAAATGGGATTATCATCCCCTCTCCCAAGTAGAAGCATGGATCTTCTTGGTTAAATGTGTATGTTTTGATGGTGTCAAAAAAAAATTGAGATGTGTGATTTGATTGGGTGGTCAACTAGGCATTTTATCTGTGATTTGAAGGTTCTTCACTTGCTAGTTGGAGTTAATTGGTGCACATTTGGAGTTGCAGGTTGTTAAAATTTACCTTAAAGGAGTTTTAATTTAGGGACAATTTTGACATGTTGTCTCCACATTAAGTGAAGAGATTTATAATTTATTTTTAAATGGTTTTCCTTCTTATTAAACTATCTTAACAAGATAAATTAATCTCGTGAAAGGGATTGTTGACTTGAATATATTTTTGTTAGAGTTCTTACTTAAGTGTATTAATTGTTCAAATGTTGCAACTTATTTCATGTTTTCTATAAGAATTGTTCATCTGATTTTAAGGGTTAATTTATTGTACAAATTCCTTGTTTATTCCTCTTAAATACCTTAATGAAAAGTGAAATGAATTTGATATTATGTTTAAATTATATTTCTATAAATCTTGAAGCGGTGAGTATTTGATAAAAATCTCATACAATTGTTGCATTAAATTAACTTTATAAATTTAAATTATTGGATTTACAGTTCAGTTTGCTTTTATGAATGGTAGAATCATAAGGATGTTTTATTATTTAAAATTTGTAGTTCTGGTTATTCTAATTTCGTACAAACTATAGTAAGGTTAATCTCTTTTACACTTAGTCAAATATCATAGAAATCTCATATTAAAATAGCAGTGAATAAACATTTCTCCATCAAGAAAACCATATGTTTGATGTAATTTTTTTCTTCATTTTTAGTGATAAGGAAAAGATATCTCTGCTATCTCTATCTCGCTCTCTCTCTCGATATCTATCTCGTCTCTCTCTCTCTCTCTCTCGCTTCTAGCGTCTCGCTCTCTCTCTCTCTCTCTCTCTCTCTCTCTCTCATTTTTTACTATACATATATTGTAATAATGCTAAAGTAAATAGCTTGGTCAAAGTCATACCATTTTTAAAAAGGAGTGTTTAGTTTTATTAAATAGATTTTTTATCTAAGGGAACGAAATTTCCCTTTAAAACAAATAATGAAAATGCCATGGTCGTGGAAGAGGGCTTCGATGTAGGTTAAGAAAAAACAAAAAAAATAGGGCACTCTCAATCCTCCATGCCTTTATATCAGGCAACGGCCTTCACATTTTGCAATCACCTTTTGGGGTATTCAAAGTGTGGCCAACACTAGCTATTTAGCAATATATATACCTCTAATAAAATGTATATACGTGTTTGATTTAAAAAAAAAAAAAAAAAAAAAAAATTCTCTTAATCTTTCCCTAGATATGGGATCTTAATAAAAAAAACATTAACAAAACAAAACAAATGAACTTGCAAATCCCTTAGGTTCAGACCCATAGATGGAATGAAAACCATAAATGTGAAACCCAAGTAAATCAGATAACTACAAGCAAATCAGATGTGCATATGCAAATATCAATGGAGTGGATAATCATCCCTTAAATCTATTCTTCCTTGATCTTTCCATGAGTTCTCCTTCCCTTCACAAAAAACAATTACAAAGTAAAATAAAACTAGGGCATCCGGGTGACGGAGTTGAATAAAAATGAATATTAAGATTTTAGGTTCGATATTATATCCTCATAACTCATCAAATTTTAGGGTTTATGATCTCATGGTGGAGGTCTATTTAATCCTAAGGCTCTTATTTAATTTTAATTTGACTTAAGTTATATGGGTGTAAATTATAATAGGGTGTAATTATTTGTATTAATTTGGGAAAATAGCTTAGTTAATTGGTTAAAATTAATAAAGGGATGCATTATTTAATTAAATCGTATAGTATTATTTTTGGAATAAATTTGAAGGCATGGGATCATTTTGGAGATGAAATGGGACCCATGACTTTTTATATAATTTGGTTCCCATGAACCTTAAATAATAATAATAATAATAATAATATATTAACCATTCTCGAAATGATTATTAACTTTGTTGTAAATTGATTTTAAACTCATAATCACTTTCCCATGCAATAAGTTTTATTTCTAGTGGATTACGTTTACTTTACCACCATCATGATAAATTTATCATCGATGTCTATAAAAATAATCATATTTAGTCTAACTTGTGGAAGCGGCATTAAAGCCGACTTCTTTCCCATTTTGGTTGTTAATGTGATGTTGTAATAACGACACAAAAGTGTTATATTCTCCTTATAATTTGTTATGTGGTTTGGTGCCACTTTGTCACATATTGTGAATTAGTCACATTACTTTCATAATGAGTAATCTTAGGCTCTATGTAATTAAATAACTTTTTTAAAAATAGTATCACCTTTTCAACTTTTATCACCTTTGATCGGAATTTTGGTTATCTTTTTACCATTTTCTTGTAACTCACATTGAGTGAGGCACGACACCAAGAGATTTTTTTCATATCTCTGAACAAACTTGGTTTCAAATGATAAAACTTGCACTTTTAAAACTCTACTTATATATCCCTCTATCTTGCTTCTATTATATTATACCAAGACTTGAACACCATACCAATCACTCGTCCCTTCAATCAGATTTGGCATTGCAGGTTTGCCTTATGAAAAACCATGTGGGTTCATGGGACGTGCGGGGTCCTTTAAACCTTCCTCAAACTCTTTTTTCTTCTTACTTTGGGAGCCTTTAGAATACACTCTTATTCCATAGATGTGGCATGCCACAACTTACTCATCAACTAACTCATCATTTCCTTACCTATTTTCCTCATTTGTCTCAAGAATGACATAAGATATCATACATGTGTTTTATTCAACAAAAAAAATCCTCTTTTCTTGTCACCGGCAGATCCTAAGAGGTTTCATTCACACATAGACAAATTAATTTTACATGTGTCCAATACCTGTATATTCTTATTCACTGTAAAACTAACCTCTAAAATCCTTACTAGTTCATCACAATTCATCTATTAATAATCCCATTCATAACAAATATCCTACCAATGCAATCATTACCAACATATAAGAACCACTCCTATAGTTAAATCCCACCGTAAGAAACAATTTCAACACAAACTCGTGAAATACAATCATACATAGAGTTTCAGCACAAGACTCATTTATTCTTATATACAAGAATCTTCCCTCTTTTTCTTTATACAAATTTTTTTTTACAAGTTTCGCATGCTCTCCATCTCAAGTTTATTTCCTTATCAATGGATATTCACCTAGTACTTGACCTCTATCCCTCACTCATATTGTCTTATCCCCTTCTATCTTCGAATGTCTCTATGATCTGACCTAAAAGTTAAAGAAGTTCACTAATTTACATACCCCCACCCTTAGAGTGAAACTAACCACTCATGTAAACTTGACACAATTGTTACAAACACCTTAGATACATCAATACATAGTCCTTTTAGGACCTTTTACAAACCTTCCATGAATTTTTCATAAATATTTATGCCTTTTTATCCAAGATTTCTAATTCAAATATGTCAATTACCATTTGGAGGTAAACTGCCAAAATGGTCACTAAACCCTCACTAAAAGGGACTTAGGAATGACTAGGAGGATTCAAGAACCATAAAAAGACTCATAAAGACCTACAAAAACCAAAAAATCAATGCAATCCAAAACGTTCTTATGTATAAGATTTTATGTTCCTGCATCAGTCCAGCTTTTACAAGCTATTTGATATAGCTACGCTAAAATTTTTATTTAAAGATATTATAAGAACATAATTTAGC